>WOGM01001038.1:0-10707 GCA_015342125.1 Leptinotarsa haldemani | reverse complement strand
GCTGTCGCACCTCTACGAACGACAACCCTCAGAAGTCGAAACTTGTGCGAGCTAAGGATTAACTAGGGCTTACATTTTAACGTGTGAACGGCAACCTCCGTGAATAAACTTTTTACTCAAACCAAAAGTGTATCAAAAAATCGTATATCTGTTGACAGTCCACATATACGTCTTATCTTCAATTCGTACCAATCTCCAATCAGTTTGCGTGTAAAGGTCTGAACAATTAAATTTGAGTAGAGAGAAAATCAGATGTCTCGTTCGTCATAAAATTAAACCTTTTAAAACAAAGTTCTTGCACACATTGAAAGAAGCTGACGAATATAAACGATATAAACTATTAAATTACTGCTATTGGGTCCAAAGAATAAACTTTTTAAATTATTGAAATTTCCTGAGAAAAAATGTTGTTTACTGATGAGGCTACTTTTGCTACCAATGGAATAGTATCTGCTCAAAAGTGTACTTAATGGTCTGCTGAAAATTCCCACTGGGTTATAAACCATTAGGACCAATACTCAAAAAGTTATATTCAATATTTTGATGATGAATTTTGGGAAATCATTGAAAATCTACCCCTCAATGTGCGACAAGAGATGTACTTAGGCTAGATGGAGCTTCCTTTCATAATTCTTGGGTGGTTCGACATTCGAAAGTAGCTAAACGATCATTCTCCATTACGTTGGATTGGTAGAGATAGCCCATATGGACAATGGCCTCCTCGCCCTTCTGACACAACAGGATCTGTCAAGAAGAAGAGTTTATCCACGGAATCAGCATGAACTTTGTGAGAGAATATAGCAAGTCTGCCGTGATAAGTAATACAGAACTTAGGAGAGTGGCCAATAATAACAGAAAAATAATGGGTATAACTACTTTGCAGGTCTGCAGGTCAGAAAATTGTTCTCAGTAGACATTGCTCTCGTAATCTTGTAGGAGGACAGACATATTTGCAGATCGGGTCTGCCAGACATGAATCTCGACCAGGTTAATCATTTTCGACAAAAAATTCCAACCCCCACCCTTTGAGAATGTTTATTTGCAATTTAATGAGAAATATGTGGGGGAGGGTGGGGGTTGAAATTTTTTTTATCGAAAATGATTAACCTGGTCGAGATTCATGTTTGGAAGACCCGACCTGCAAGAATTTCTGCCGACCTGCATGGTTTATTTTCAATTTAATGAGGAATGTGGAATTTTTCCATACTCAAAGGGTGGGGGTTGGAATTTTTTTTGTCGAAAATGATCAGCCTGGTCGAGATTTATATCTAGGGGACCCGACCTGCAAGAATTTCCGCCGACCTGTAAAATGTATTTCCAATTTTTTTAAAATTATGAAACTTTTGGGTGGGGGTTGGAAAATTTTTCTGTTGAAAATGATTATAACCTGGTCGAAATTCATGTCTGGCAGACCCGATCTGCAAGAATTAGTGTCCTTCTACAAGATTACGAGAGCAATGTCTACTGAGAACAATTTGCTAACCTGCAAAATAGTTATACCCCAGGATATCTAATAGACTAGTCAATCGTGACGGGTCTTTCACTCGAGGGCTGTGTATTTGTATGAAGTAAAATGTTTACAATCCTATGGGATTGAAGGGGCAGTTGAATAATTTTATTGAGAAAGTGTATTCTCATATATAAAAATTGACATGTTACATGAGTTTTCATTTGCATTCATAATTACGTAGAAAAGGAATTTATCCGTTACTTTAAAACCTCACGGTATATTTTAAACACATTTTTGGTTTGAATTTTCCTATCATAAACAGCTAATGTTTTTTTGTAAAGTTTAAATTAAGTCAAGTTATTTATGAACGATTTGAATAAAAGAAAAACTAAATAATAAATGAAGCTCAATACAACACACCGTGTTAGGAATCATACGTTAAAAGGTAAGACCACGTTAGTTCTTAGCTCGCAAAAGTTTCTCAACTTCTGAGAGTTGTCGTTCGTATGAGGGCGACAACTGATTAACGGAAAAACAGAAACAAAACAAAAAGGTTATATAAAGGAACAATTTTTTCAGGCCAGTCTTCCCATAACTACACAGTAGGTTTATGGACTGACACCTATCAGAAAACACTCCCCTGGCTAATACCACGAAGGGCGTTGGATTATATCCGACAGGTGCCAGTGCAGTATTCTTCACAGAAGTGATCCCTGCATATACTTTTGGCGTTTCAACCGAAATTAGCGCGCGCAATCGCACATAAAAACTGATAAACAGACAGAGTGATCAGTTACACTCATGTGTACTGATTGACAGGAGGCCATGGTCTGTAAATGCATGTATGTGGAGATAGTGGATGCATTCAATTTACTTTCGAAGTGTCAGTTTATTTTCTTTATCAGTTTCTGAGGAAATTTGACAAAATTATAAACATTCAAAAGAGAGTTTATTTCAGACATTGGATATGTCAGAATAAACTTACTCGTCTATATGTAACGTATGCCGTCACTTCAACCGCAAATAGGACCCAGCAGTTGTCGATCTGGTTAATAGAAATGATATACGGGACATGTCCTTATTTTGATTTGTGATATATGTATGTGACTAATATTCCGGTTCAGTTTCATATTTCGGAAATGTTTAATGGTTGGACCGTTTGCGTTGGACTCATATACACTACCACTTCTATAATAAAATCGACAACAAAACAGAGGCACAGACGTAAATTTCAAATTTGGGCTTTTTTCTTTCAATAATGGAGAATTCACTGATTGATGATGATGGAATCGATGAAGATAATCAAGATTTATTTATAAATTTCCCTCTGGTCGTTCAAAAGGCTATAGAAGAAGTAAAATATATAACCAGGCTTTATATTCATATTTAAAGCTATTATTTCAGGTTTTACCAAGTAAAGATCCTCTGGATGAACCCGATTTCAACAGTATTGATTACATAAATTCCCTGTTTCCCACAGAACAATCTTTATCAAACATAGATGAAGTAGTACTGAAAATGGAAAATAAAATAAGTTCCATTGACAATGAAATAAGTAGTGTTGTGCGTGGCCAAATAGCAGCCAGTGAAGATGGAAGGCAAGCCCTAGATGAAGCTCAAAAAGTTATAAAACAACTGTTCACGCATATTACTGACATCAAAGAAAGAGCTGAAAAATCTGAAGAAATGGTTCGAGAGATCACCAGGGACATAAAACAACTAGACTGTGCAAAAAGAAACTTAACACTGGCTATAACAACTCTTAATCATCTGCACATGTTGGTGGGGGGAGTAGATACTTTAAAATCCCTAACTCAAAGACGATTGTATGGAGAAATTGCTCTTCCACTTCAAGCAATAAGCGAAGTCATGACTCATTTTGAGAACTATTCAGATATTCCTCAAGTGAAAAGTTTAAGTGACCAAGTGAAGTCAATTCATGTGGAGCTTGCTCAGCAGATAACTCATGATTTCAAAGAATCATTCACAGGTTTAGTTAATTTCAATGGGATCAGAGAACATGTCGTTACAATCTAGTTTTGCAGGTTCAAATACGAAAAGTTCGATTCCGAATAAGCAATTGGCCCAAGCCTGCCTAGTAGTATCTATTTTGGATCCTAAAGTGAAACAAGATTTATTGAAATGGTTTGTTAATCTGCAGTTGCAGGAATATAACCACTTATTTCAAGAAACAGAAGATACCGCATGGTTAGATAAAATAGACAAACGTTATGCTTGGATTAAAAGACATTTGTTGGAATTTGAGGATCGCTTAGGTATATTAGGCAGTGCGAACGTAAAAAGCCCCCTTTTGTAACTTGAAATGCTATAAGATATCAAGGTTCACCACTGGTTTATTTTTCTAAATATAACTAGCTATTTCTGAGCAATCAGCAGTTTTATATTCTTTTCAAGAATCTGCAAATAAATGATAAATATAAATTCAATTGAAATATTACTAAAAAAGTATCCCAATTTGTGCCTGCCAAGAATGTTCATCATTCACTTCATGTTTCATCAGTCATCGGAAACATCCAGAAACCGAGGTTTAGTCAATTTTTTTTCCAAACTATATGCCCTAATGGGATTACCCAGAATGTCTGCTTGAACATTTACTTTTTATGGTTATTGTGTATGCCCTTCTCGAGATAATTACATTGTGCCTATTTACTGTTCTATTTGAAAAAGTGATCTGTGAATATGTTTTTTATTGACATCAGTTTTATTGTTTATTGGTCGATTCCTAGAAAAATATAAAACTGCTAATCACTCACAAATGGCTTATCCAAGTTTCGAAAATAAACTAGTCGATAGGTAATTGAAAAAAAAACATATCAAAAAAGTTGATTGTGAGTGATGACACACTTTTTGGCTTTTCTCATTAGAAAGTTCTAAATGATGCCCTTTTTGTTTGTCCTACATTGATTTTTAGTCTCCTTCAAAAGTTGGAAGGTGGGGCTCCTCCACTGAATAATCTGTTTTCTCTCTAGGTAACATGTTCCCTCAGAATTGGGAAGTGTCTGAAAGAATAGCAGTAGAATTTTGCAATAATACTAGAGAAGAACTTTCAAAAATAATGGCTAAAAGGAAAAATGAAATAGATGTGAAGTTACTACTCTATGCAATTCAAAAAACAAGTGCTTTTGAAAATCTTCTCTCGAGGAGGTTTACAGGGGTAACAATAAATGAATTTTGTGACAAATTACAAAAAAGGTGCGATAACACTAAAATTAAAGAATTTGTTGATGCTGCTAAATCTGAAGAGAAAGATGGAGATGTGAATTTATCACCGTTTCATGGATTAATAGGTAAATATATACTAATTTGGAAAAAAATTGATTTGTAATGTCTATATTCCAGGTAAATGCTTCATTCCACATCTTGAAATATATATCGAGAGTGTTGATCGAAATCTTTGTGATCTAATAGAAAGATTCATTTTGGATCAGAAACAGAGCAAACCTACTGAGGCAACTGAAACACAAGCCGCTATTTTGCCAAGTTGTCCTGACTTGTTCGTCTTCTATAAAAAGAGTATGATCCAATGTAATCAGCTAGACAGGGGTCAAACTATGCTGAGTTTAACCAAAACATTCCAAAAATATTTGCATGAGTATGCAGAAAAATTATTACAAAATAATCTGCCGAAAATTGAAACTCAAACACTTGGAACTTCTGTACAGAATTTTACTAAAGATCTTCAAAAAATTTCAACATCAGGTCTCATACAAAATTTCTCTTCTCTTCTGAAAGAGGGAGAATCAACCAGGTAAACAGCTTCCACACTCATTACCTTCTGTAACTTTTATTTTATTTCAATTTCAGATTTACCAAGGATGAACAAACCAAAATTTGCTGTATTTTAACCACAGCAGAGTACTGCTTGGAAACTACTCAGCAACTTGCTGATAAACTTAAAGAAAAAGTAGAACCTTCACTGGTTGACCAGATTGATTTATCAAAAGAACAGGATAATTTTCATAAGTATGTACATTATTCTTGCACAAACAGATATGACAAATGACAAAGATTGGCAATTGAATATTTGAATGCTGGTTAATCCAATCAAGTATATTCTGTTCAGAACTCATATTTTTATCTCAAGGCTAAAACTCACTTGTACGTTTATTGGTGTCTTTATGCTGGACAAATCGAGTGCATAAAAATGAGCAATTAAACCTAATCAAACTTATACATCAGTATTTATCACAATGAGTGGAAGTGAGAAGTAGTCAGAATATGTGACGTAAGAAAACCTGGTGTCAGTTCTAAACAATGCTGTGATGTCATATTTTACTCATGCTAAAAGGTATAAATTTTGTTACATGAAATAACATTGTCATATAAATTGAGAGGGGAAATGGTTTCTAGGGGAGATCTTTTTCTTCGTTTGTATCTAAAAGAACCGTCTTTATTCAATATGTTATTTGTAAATGTCATAATTTTATACATGCATACAAACTTCTAACTAAAATAATGTACTGAAAATTTCAGGGTGATATCAAACTGTATTCAAATATTAGTTCAAGATTTGGAAAATGCATGTGAGCCTGCATTAACAGCCATGAGTAAGGTAAGAGTTTTTGCTAATTCTGTTCCAAGAGATGAAAAATATTCAACTTTTTTAGATCCAGTGGCAAAATGTAGACACCGTTGGCGATCAAAGTCCATATATAACTGCTGTAACGACACATTTGAAAACCACTGTTCCTATAATCCGAGAAAACTTATCACATTCCAGAAAATATTTTACTCAGTTTTGCGTAAAATTTGCAAACAGTTTTATTCCTAAGTTTATACAAAATATTTATAAGTGTAAACCTATCAACACGGAAGGAGCTGAACAGCTTCTGCTGGACACTCACATGCTGAAAACTGTTCTACTCAATTTGCCTTCCATTTCATCTCAAATCAATAGGCAAGCTCCGGCAGCTTATTCAAAAGTTGTTACAAAAGGCATGACAAAAGCAGAGATGATATTGAAAATTGTTATGACGCCAATTGAACCTCAAAAAAATTTTGTAGATCAGTGTAAAAAATTATTACCAGAGTGTCAACTTGCAGAGTTTCATAAAATCCTAGAAATGAAAAGTGTGAAGAGGCAAGAGCAAACTCTTTTGGCAGATATATTTAAAAATCACAAATAGAAAGCAGACATTATTAAGAAATAATGTGAACTCAATATTTTATGCTTATACTAAGTTATATAATTTCTCATGTTCCTCTATACAGTAATCTAAACAAAAATTCAAATAATAAAATTTGAGGATAAAAATGATTGCATTTTCATTATGTCTCATTTTCTCACCCTTTATTCTTTTTATTTGGTATGAAAGAAAATTATCAAAAAGGTAAAAATTGAGTCACTCTTGTATTGTTCCACAATTTTTTGAAAAGTCAAAGAAACTTATTATATGCATTGTCTTCGAAAGTGAAGAATATTGAGTTTTTTCTCCAGATGTTAATCCACTTATTATTTTTTTAAAATGTGGAAAAAAGGTATACAGGAAGAAAGAAGTGTGTTCCAATAGCCAAGTTGCTTCCTGCACAACCAAAAAAACATCTATGGCCACGAAAGCAACATTACTAGACCTAGAATTTATTTGTATGTTTATACCTTTTGTATGTTTATCTGTATGCATGTTTATAATTTAACCCTTTGAGGACGGAATTATTTTTTCGTGGAAAAAAACAAACTTTTATGGAAAAATGTATTGATTGATATGTTTATTCACGAAGTAAACCAAAAAAACGTGGGATCGTGACAAAAGAAAAAAAATATGATATGGTTATTTCAAGTGACCACTAGGCATTATCTAGTTCCGATGAAAATCATAAAAACAATTTTTGAAGTCCCTCAGGCATAATCCCACATTGCACGTAGAACACATCCAAACGGTACGGTGTGGTTCTTTCGTAGTGCTGCAATGTGCACATCTTCGTGAACTTGTATGAACGGGCATATGCAAGTTCTTATCAAATTTCAGTTCTAGTGGCACGATGGTTTTGAATTTGTTTGGAATATTTTCATTACGTTTCCTACCACGCTTTGATTCCTCAGAAATAGCACCTATTAGGCCAGAAACCACAGAAAGTCGAAACTCTTTCAAGGTCATTTTACTCGGTAATCGCGTATTGAATATTATATATGAGTTCACCACTGTAGCATCCACAAAGTACCAGAATATTCGGTGCCACCATTTCCTTGATTTGCGATCTATTTCGTAAAGTGATTTTAACATGTCAAACTTATCGACATAGCCCATGTGACGATTATAGTCATTGACAAGTACTGGACATGTGACTTCCTCTCTAGAGCCATCTTTTCTTCTTCTGGAAACACTCTTCAACTCTGTGGGGTCATGAAAATTAGAAATGAATAGTACTGCTTTTTTGTCCATCCACTTGAGGGCCACTAGTCCGTCTTTGGACACCCTGTAGTCTGAATCACCACGTCTCAGCAGCTTGTCATCGCGTAAGTCAGTTGGCATCTGCTTACGGTTTTTTCGAGCAGTTCCACATGCATATATTTGGTTAGAAAGTAGGTGTTTTTGAAGGTGTACAGAATTGAAGAAGTTATCAAAGTAAACTTTGTGATTTTTACCAACTAACTCTCTAGAAAGATCTTTGATGACTCGTTCTCCTAGCGCCTTTTCAGTAAGATCACCAACTTTGCCAGTATATATTTGAAACTGTGAGACATAACCTGTCTCATCACTACGTACCCAGACTTTGTAGCCCCTTTTTATAGGTTTATTAGGCATATACTGGCGTAAGCTGCTTCTTCCTTTGTAGCGGATCATTGATTCATCAATGGCTTGATGTTCATTAGGCGCAAACGATTTCAAATACGATTCTGACAGTGTGTCAATAAGCGGCCGAACTTTGTAAAGTTTATCAAACTTCGGGTCTTGCTTTGTTGGCTGAGTTGCATTATCATTCATGTGTAAGTTACTAAGCAACCATCCAAAACGGTCTCTCCCCATGGCATTGGTTATGTAAGGGTCTCTCAGCTCAATTCTTGATGACCAATGATCTCTATAGCTGGGCATGGATTTTAGTCCCATGAGAATATTCAATCCAAGGAATGTCTTTATTTCCGATGAGGTTGTCGCAAGAAAAGCTCGAGAATTGCCACCACTCTTCTGTAAGGCATAGAGGTTTGTTTGGAAAACAATTTTTTCAATCAGAAAATTCGTAAACAAATGAATGAATATATCAGTAGGACTCTCTACGTCTTCTGGAATGATTGGTCCTGTTTCCTGTATGAATGGAGAGGGCTTTGTACAGAATGTGGCATCGCTTGTCCATACTGTGGTCAGTCTCCATAATTGCAGTTGTAATTGTGATAGAGGCATTTCATCCTCTGTGTTCCACCCATCAGTTTCTTTGGCTATGGTAGGTGATGGATCAATGTCACGCCGACAAACTTGTTCATATTGCTCGTCATCCAGTATATCAATATGCATCGATTCTATGTCAAAAAGGCTGCGCACATCATCTACCGGACCTTCCATTATTAGGGATTCCTCTGGGTTGTCGATAATGTCCGACGACTCCTCTGATTCGCAGTCCGAAGGAATCTCATCTATGAGTGCCTCAAACTCGGAAGGATCCAATTGTTGCAACTCCGCAAACGTCCACTTAGCCTGACCTGTAAAAAACGTCATTCAATGCCTTGTGGTTAGCCTGGAAAGCCATACAGTATTTCATGCAATAAAACATAATCAACAACACGTAAGGAGTTACGGGCACTAATAATGGCTTATTATCACTTATTTCAACATAAAAACACATTCTCACCTGACATCCTAACGATACGTTACTCATACAATCGAGTTGAAAAACTATAACCTCTTGAACAACCCTTGCACTTGAAGAATTCGTGAATAATGGTAACACGTGCTACGTTCCGGCGGATTTGAAATGTTTGCAAGAGTAGAAGTGATATAGGCAACACATTATACAGTATGGTTACGCCGTCTGTCCACTAGACATTTAGAAAAATAATTTAGAAAATGTGGTCTCTTGAGCTAACCAGTTGTCCTCAAAGGGCTATAGTATATAATAATTGTAGATATTGAAGTGGTTACAAAAATGCTAGACCATTAGTAGCTCTGCGACTTTTTCGTGTTCCTAAGATTGAACAGACACATGAAAGAAATTGATGAATGAATAAATGTTTGTTGACAAAAATTGAAAATTCACCTTATTTTTCAAACAAGAATTGTATAAGAATCATTCAAATGTAATATGCCAATACCCTCCTGATCTGTAAGTTTTACCTGAGTTTCTAGCTGCATTCAAACATTTCACCGACTCACTGTGACAACCAGAATCTCTCAAATCCTGTGGTAAGATCTCTTTCACTCTCTTCACGTTGATTTTCAGATTTCTGTCCATCTGTAAAAGTTAAAATTTTTCAAGAAAATGTAATGAGGTACCTAAATCATGAAATGAACTGAGGAAGCCCCTAACGGAGGTCACGGTCTATATTATTATTGATTTTTGGGATATTTGTGATCGATTGTTGGAATCTTTCTCAATGTGGCCGCCTTCGATAGTAAAAAGAATAGTTTCCCTCCTCTAGAAGACAATATTTACATCCCGGCAACTGACTTCTGATTGCTTCAATGTGGCCAGTCATTAACTTTCCTAATATATTTTTAATTATGCAATTTCCGTTTTTAGCATGTTGCATACAATGCGAGTAGGCCATTTTGACTCTGTCTAATCAAAAAAGGATCGATGAATGCTGATATTTGAAAAGGTTATTCTTGGGCTCAATTCAAAAACAGAAACTTCATCTGAACAAATGTCCTGGAAGTTTCAATTTATGAACGACATGGTGCTGAAGTTTAGGAAAAACATCTGTTTGCATTAAAAAGCAGTTCATAACTTACTACATCAAATGTAGCTGAGATGCTTCCCCAGTATAGCTTCGGAAAAAACAATTATAACAGGCATAGAGGCATGGAAGGAAGGACCTCCAATGAATGCAGAGATTGTCTGTTACACAGACGGCTCAAAACCTGGAGAAGGTGTAGGAGCAGGAATTTGTATAACTAAACCAAAGGCAAAAGTCTCACTAAGCTTAGGCAAAAAAGTGCCGATATTCCAGGCAAAAACAGCAGTAATACGTCACTGCAGTTACTAAGGTAAGAGTTTAAGGAAAAGACTATTGCAATATACTCTGATAGCCAAGCAGCTATAAAAGCAATTAGCTCCATGCAGGTCAATTCCAAACCGGTCTGGAA
>WOGM01001037.1:0-10708 GCA_015342125.1 Leptinotarsa haldemani | reverse complement strand
GGTGTTCCATTTGAAAAATCAAAGAAGCCGCTACTTTATAGTAGAAGCGACAACGCCGCTTCGTCTAAAATATTTTAGGCGTGTAGGTCATATTGACCTATGCATACTGTGGAATTTTCAGGTTGATCAGTTGAATAGTTTGCCAGAAACGGCTAACTAACGCTCATCATAAAAAGCCCTGTATAAGGTACTTTTCAGAAGAAATTTCGATATCCCTACTGCCAAACAGTAATACTGTTGAGTTTCTAGATTGAAATTATAATAATATAGCCCACTATGAAATTTTCTTTCCAGTGAATCAAATTCATAAATCTCTATGAACTGGCCTACTTCTGAGTATTACAATTGTGTGATTAGAATCCGAAATTATCTATGCCGGTCTCGGTAACGAATTTATGACCAAACTTCGGGCCATATTACGTTACCAAAGTTGAATAATCCTGCCGCCGCTAATAACTATAAAGAGCACACGGCTAACTTGATCAATAATAGTTTAGCTCGACATTAAACTGCACCTATATCAATTTATAGCTTAGCCCCAATGGAAACCTCGAATCGATCGCTATAATAATGAATCAACCAATTATCTTCAAATTCATTTCATTCAAAAATCTCTGGTTTTACTATAGTTCAATCAGATTTTTCGATTTCAGTTTTCGAAAAAAAGATCCAAAAATGGTATTTTGAATGAAATCCAAGCATTCTCTTCAAAACATAATAGACTGTGTGTAAAAGCCAAATGGAATAAATTCATTATTTTGGTTACAGTACATATTTCAAGAAAATCATGAAACACGTCAAATTCAAATCATAATTTGACATACTTCAACAGAAAAATACTACTTTCAATCCTCGTCGAATGACAGGTACATCCCCCAATCTATTAAACGGGAAGTATAGACACGTGACATATCGTTTGAAAAGTCTCTTCATTCTCTATTCAAAAATGTTATCCCTTTCATGCAATAAAATTGTCTTTTTTCATCAATATTCAAGGGAAACTACGTGACAGCTATATGGCCAAATTCAGAATTCGATGCAGAATCCAAAAATAAATTGAAAAATCTGGGTGACCACGTAAAAAAAATTGGCGTCGGTGTCGCGACGCCCTAACGGATGACGCCTAGTGCTGGATCTCTACATTAATAAGAAGACCCTCTGATGTCAAAATCATCTGCTTTCACGAAATTTGGATATTCTCTTTCATTTTCCAGATATTTGCACCCGGAGTTTTATATGGGACACCCTGTATAGTACTGTCACCAACTTTCAAGTGACCTGAAGTATCTCCTTTTAATTTTCCAACATATATGTCTCAATCTATGTACCAGGCTAAATAATTCAATTAACGCCGTAGACAATAATGCTACTAAGCGAACTTTAGAAAGTTAAAATTAATAAATTACCTGTAACGCTATTGGACTTTCGTTTATAACGTCCGATGCTTCCTTGAGTGCTCTTGAAGCTTTCATTTCCCCTTCAGCGGCAATTACTTTTGCTCTCGCTTCCCTTGAAGCTTCAGCTTCTGCTGCCATTGCTCTTTGAAGTTGTTGTGGGAGGCTAACGTCTTTTCTTCAAATCAAAATCAATAGAGATAAAATAAGATCAGTTGATGAAATATACGCAATATTCAGAATTTTGAATGGAAATGAGTTTTGTTTCTTGTCTTGAAAAAGTATCCTTGAAAACAAAATTGAAGCTGTAAAAACACTTCCACATTTTGTCCCTACTTTGATCGGGTTTTAACAGATTTATTGTAGGTTTTCAAACATAATACCACGATACCTCAAAATTTCACTGATGATTTCCTAGTTTGAAGTGAAAACTTTTTTATTCAGCAATACAAATACCAATAAAGAACGATTGGGAGGTCGTCAAGAAGGTTATCACAGCACCGGCAGTTGAATGAGCTATCAAGTCGTTTCAGCCCTTCGAAGGAGAGGATATTATATTTCCAGCTCTTCTTCAAAACGGGCTGGAAATAAAATTGCACAGAGCTACAAGCTTATGCAGACGACGCTGTCATGTTGGCAAGGTCCACGTCGGAAAGGGTAAGTAACATCCTCCAACGCACGATGGACCTTGTTCACGGTTAGTGCCTGAATGAAACGCTCACTTGTAAAAAGTTTAACACAAAGTCAAACTATCTCTATAGACATGTCAAAGGATTTGTAGTAAATCATGGGGCTTAGGTCCCAAACAAATCCATTGGATTTATGTGACTATTGTCACATAAATTGCCTTCGGCAACCAGGCAGTTACACCATGAGACGAAACTCTCTTGCACCAGGCGAAGCTCTCTGGCTTACAGAGACAGGCTTGTCTTACCATCAGTAGTGCCATCATTATCAAACCGTTAGCAGCCATTGAGATCCTTTTAGATCTACATCCTCCTACATATAGACCTATGCATATTGTCAATTGCACAAATCAATTCAATATAGAGTGCATCATATTGTTGGTTGACACTGGACAAATTTAGAGAAACCAAGTCACGATCAACGGAAACAACGGGAATGAATCTAGCATCAACTCAAGCACTCAAGTTTACATTCTTTGTTTCACTACTCCTACAAAGTCTTGCAGATAGTCAGCAGACTCTTTGTCTGCTAACTATCTGCAAGACGTTTGTTTCCCCTCTTCTATTCGATCATGCAGGTGTGTACTTACATTTCTACTCTCTCAACTTTCACTCCCCATGGATCTGTTGCAATATCTAATGATGTCTGCATCGCATGCGATATCGCCTCTCTATCAGACAAGATCTCGGCGAGACTGCGGGTTCCTAAGATATTTCTCAAAGTTGTCATAGCTAGTAGTCTGGTGGAGTTACTGCAATCACAAACAGAAAAACTTCCAAAATTTCATTCAAGATTGTAATGTAATAAAATTGTCTGAAATATTTTTAGAGATATATTCCAGTAATGTATAGCTGTAGGTAAACTATGCAATGAAATCCTTACTCATTATCCAATAAAGAACTGCTACTAAATTATATAATTTCCAGTCATCTGGTTGTTGGCCTATTTTTGTTTAAATTTTGTTCATGTTCTCAATACTTTGAACAGCCTCTATTCAAGTTAGAACTTGCTGCGAATGAAAAAAATAGTAGAAACTATTCATTATAGGACAAAATATGAAGATGAAAATTAATAAAATCAATGTATGATATGAGGATGTAAATCATTTTTCAAAAATTGGATATTTCTTGAGAGAAAAGATTGAGGAGCCCGAATGGATATGAAAGTGAAAAAAACGGAAATAATATTTAGAAACCTAATTGAATTCCACAAGAAATAACATGAATGAAAATCATGACAATTCCGACAACAGTACTAGAAAATGTTATTTACCTATAAAATATGAAACAAAAGAAAATTCAGTTGAAATCGCACATGTTGGAAAAATGAGAAACAGTTAATATCCAGTTACAAAAACTAAACCAATAACATAATGAAACACAAACTATTATAAAAAAATATCAGTACAGTCAGTGACATAAAAATAAAGTCCGTAACAGAATTTAACAGGTTTGATGAGAGTCATACTACAAGTCGTGGTTACGTTGAGTTAGGTTAGGTTAAGTTAGGTTAGGTTAGGTTGGGTTAGGTTGGGTTAGGTTAGGTTACGTTCCCCCCAGGGGTTCACACCTAGTGAATTCGGGACGTAGCGGCCCCAGGGTCCCGAGCTGGATACTGACTCCATTTCAACTAGTCTGGAATATATCCCCTCTTCAATCTTTCCTATAGGTCTTACTTGACCAACTCTTGTTTTTCCAGGTTCTGCGCTATTAGGGTATCCAAGGGCTAGGGACCTCTCATATTTCTTACTACCAGGTACAGGGCAGGCGGCTGCATCTCCTTACCTACCAGCCGACCTTCTGTTCCATCCCGAAGCTGGGCTGGAGGAGAAGAGCGGTTACCGCTTCAGAGAGGAGTAAACCTAGCCAAAATCCGCAATCCAAGGGTGTTATCCGTGCCGATGGATGGATGGCCACGCGTGAGCGGGTCACTAACGGAGACTACAGGGTCTTGGTAAAACCCTGTAGTAACTAGCCTTAGTGCGGCAAGGGCGCACTGTCGCACCGGACTCTTATCGACCCTACTCGTGGGAACCCTATGAAATATGAAAAAATCTGAGATTGAATCATTGGCAATAAAAGAACACACAGGGCGGAGATTCTCCGTTCCCCAATTATCTATACCCCCTAGAAACCCAGACGTGAATGCACCTAGGAGTGCAAATATCAGTACCGTTGACTTCCTGTGGGATGAAGGTAAAGGAAAGTCCTTCAAAAGAGTAAGGGAAACCGACGAGGAAAGCAGAGATACCGAAAGGTCAAATTCAACAGAATTGGTAGCATCATCCTCCAAACTACCCTTAGAAAGGATGGGAAAGAAGATCAGGATCTTAATAAAGGTGGATAAACAGACCAGGGAAATCAGCAAAATCGTCAGGGAGAACACCAATATCAAAAAAGAAATTGAGGAAGTACTCCAGTCAGTAAGAAGCCTTATGAGCCAGCTGATGACAAACGAAGCACAGGAAATGATTGCCAAACTGGAAACCTCAACGGGGCAAGATGATACGTCGGATTGCGTTATAGTCGATGTCAACCAGACGAGTACGCAGACTGAACCAACTATCAGTAATATAGTTGAAAAAAAAGACGCGGAAACACGGACGGAGCCATGGCATACTGGACAAACCGAGATTGTTAAATGCATCAGAGAAATCGATACCTTCGAAGAATGGGAGAAAGCAGCCCAAAGAGACTGGAATGAAGAAGTATATTGGAAAAGAGGTGATAAGGGGAAACCCGGTTGAAACAAAGAACAATGTAACTAAAGTACTAATGGCCGAAAACAGCCAGGAAGGAAACATGGAATCTATTGTCAGGATATACAAGGAAATATTTTTCTGAATTAGATGAAGTAGAGGAAGACTTCGAAATCCTCGAAGAGATAACAAGCATAAGGACCAGGGCACTGCAGCAGGAAACTCGTAGGAAAGTTGTTAAAATTAACTACGATGGAAGTACCAGGGACCTCTGGAACAAGCTCAATAGGCTGAAGGAAGAAACACCTACAGACGAGTATATAGCGCTCCACCAGCTGAGGCGTATACCCACTTTCCAGCTCAGAAAGATGGTAGAAGTTATCTTCATGGAGACCAATTCGCTCCTCACGATCTTCACGCCACAAGAGTCTAACGAAAAAGGGAAAAGGCTGTAACGAAATACTTACGCCCTCGTAGTGGGGGACGAAGGTCAAAATTACAAGGAGACCCTAGAAATAGTTAAAGAAAAAATTAAGAACCACCCCGAAACCGATAAAATAAAAGGCCTGAGGAGCACCAGGGACGGACGGCTCCTTATTTCTATCGAGAAAGACCTTGAAGCACTGCAAACATTGAAATAGTGAAGGGCGAAGCCCAGGAGCTGAAGGTCCATAAACTCGGGGTAAAAACCGACCAAAAAAAGTTGTTCGTGAGGGGCATCGATGCCGCTATGAGCAAAAAGGGCGTAGAGTGTGCCATCAAAGAAAACCTCGGTCTGGAGAGATCCCCGCCCTTGAGCAATCTTAGGAAAGGACTAAATGATACACAAACGCTGATAGTTTCACTCGAGCCCAAAGATATGGAAAAAATCCACTGGCAAGGGCTGAGGATTGGCACAGTGGACTACGAAATAGAACCGATGGTGGATCTCCCCAGATGTCGTAAGTGCTGGTAGTACGAGCACGTGGCATCCCAGTGCACAGACCCAGATAGAAGCGCGCTATGCTTCAAGTGTGGCAAGGATGGTCATGTAGGCAAAACGTGCACGAGTGATGAATTCTGCCTCATCTGCGAGGAGGACGGACACATGGCTGGTAGAGGAAAGTGCAAAGACTTCAAGAGAGCGCTTTCTAGAGCCAAACAGAGAATTCAATACCTAGATGCTTAAAGTCCTCCAAACGAATCTTGGACGGAAACGCGCCTCGCACGACGTGGCGTATGCGTATGCCAGACAGAACAAGATAGATATACTGGTGATCGGGAAACCTAATATAAGCTATACGAACGATCCCCAATGGCTACGTAGCAAAGACAGCAGCGTAGCAGTGATATTCCTAAACAAAAATATTTCAGTAAGCAAGTGGGAGCCGCACGATTGCTATCTAACCATAGTAATGCCACACATCGGGATAACCTGCTGCTATGTCTCTCCGAACATCAGCATAAATGCCTTCCGAACGATCACGGATGCGGTCATGGAAACGATCCAACACGGGAAAAAATGGATAATACTTGGCGACATAAACTCTAAATCTCCCGAATGGGGCTCTCCAATTTGCGATGATAGGAGTCAGTACTGGACAGAATGGGTTGCAGCTCGAAACCTAGTGTTCGCTAACTCCGGGGGCGAGCCGACCTTCGTAAGGAAGGACCAAAAGTCTCATATCGATATTACTTGTAGCACATCGAGAACATCGAAAGACATTATCGATTGGCGAGTACTAGATGAAGAGACCCTTACGGACCATAGATTCATCCAGTTTGGTATAGCCAGTACTGACAAAAAAAGAGATGGCCAGCAGGCAACATCCATCGTACGACTGGACCGTTTTCAGGAGTATCCTGGAACTAAAGATCGGGAATAAACGACCCGGACCGACCGAGTATGTGAACGCCTTAAAAATGGCTACCTTAGGATGCCTTAGGAGGCCTGAAGGGCGCAGAAAACCAGATCCCTACTGGTGGAATGAGGATATTGGACAGGCTAGGAATGCATGCAATGAAGCAAGACGGATCCTCACGCGTTTAAGACGACACACACATAGCGAGGAGAATATTAGGGAGGCAACGGAGGCATACAAAAAAGCCAGGAAAGAGCTGAAAACACAGATCGCAGCAGCAAAAAAGGGGAAATGGAAACAAATCTGCAACGAGCTGGAAGACGACATCTGGGGTGACGGATATAAGGTTGCACTAGTGAGCCTACGACAACTCAGGCCGTATGAAATGGACCCAGATGTCAAGATGGGAATAGCCAGAGAGCGTTTCCCACCCGGGCAGGCTCACAAGAAACCTATCAATATAGTGAGACCAAAAAATTTCGCCCTAGACGAGCTGAAGCAAGTTGTCGCACGCGTGAAAGCAGGCAAAGCACCCGGCCTCGACCGAGTCCCAGCGGAGGCTATAAAGGAGGCTTTAGACGTGCATCCCGATATAGCCCTTGCAATATTGAACAACCTGCTCTCGGTACAAGCCTTTCCCTTGGAATGGAAAACGGCCAGGTTGGTATTAATACCAAAAGGAAAGCAGATCTACACTCCAGGCCATCGAGCAGATAATAAGTCTCAAAAAGGGGAAATGGAGATGGTATGCGATGGCGGCTGTCGACATTAGGAATGCCTTTAACACGGCCAGCTGGCCAAAGATCATGAAGAAGTTAAAACGCCAGGGTATTTCCACCTACATTACCAATATAGTCGGCAACTACCTGAAGGGTAGGGAAACAGAGGTGGCCCCCCATCATTCATTGGCCGTATCGGCAGGGGTTCCACAGGGCTCTGTTCTAGGACCCACCCTGTGGAACATATTATATAATGGAATCCTAGAACTAAATCTTGGTAACAGAGTCACACAGGTTGCCTTCGCCGATGATCTCGCCATAGTTGTGGGTGCGTCGAGCGCAGAAGATCTCAGCGCGAAGATTAAGTCAGCTCTGAGAAGGGTGACCAGATGGACCAGCAGTTTCGAACTAGAGATTGCCCCGGAGAAAACCGAGGTGCTAATCCTAAAAGGGCCAAGGAAACGTGACAACGTTACAGTTAATTCTGGAAACACCCCATTAGAGTTGAAGAAATCCATTAGATAACTCGGCGTGATGCTGGACGATCAAGGGACCTTCGGGCCCCATGTAGTGCAGGCTACGCAAAATGCCGATAAATGGATGGCGATGCTCGCTAGACTAATGCCTAATATAGACGGTCTCTCTACCGAAAAAAGAAGTCTGCTATGTGGAGTCGTCCACTCAATCCTTCTCTATGGAGCGCCGATATGGGAAGGTGCTCTTAGAATAGATAGATACAAGAAAATGCTAGAGCGCTCACAGAGGAAATCGCTATTGAAGGTAGCCTGTGCTTATCGCACTACATCGCTAAGGGCACTTCAGGTAATCACAGGTGTTGTACCAATTCACCTGTTGGTGAAGGAGAGAGGAAGACTCTACAATAGAACTGATAGAAACACGGAGGCGGCAAAGAAAGCAGAAAGGGCCACAACTATGGACGAATGGCAGGAGAAGTGGGAAGAAAACAGTACTGACGCTCACTGGGCCAAGGTTGCTATCCCCAGTGTCAAGAGGTGGATAGAAACCAGTAAACAATTAAACTACTTTGTTATTCAGACGCTATCTGGACATGGTTCATTTAGAGCATACACCAAGAGGAGAGGTAAGACTCCGGACGACAACTGTGTATATTGTACCCTAGCCGATACGGTCGATCATACCCTGTTCGACTGTCCGAGATGGGGTAGAGAAAGGTTAGATCTCGAAATTGCAACAGGGAAAAGCTTTACCGTAGGCCTTTTGGAAACAACGGTCCTTAGTTTTTTTAAAGAATTTAAGACCTTTGCAACTAAGATTATGACTATCAAAGAGAGAGAGGAGAGAGAAAGTATCAACAACGGCTAAGGGAACATAGAGGAACCAAGCAGGAGGAGGGGTTTTAGTGAGTAAACAGGAATTGCACCATCATGTCCTGGAGTCTCACACTTCCGGGTGAGGGCGGAACCTCACACCCAGGGTCCATAAAGGATTTCCCCTCCAACCGGTTAATCCGAGATGCCATGTCAATCCGACAATTCCTCGGATTAACCAGATGAGCAAGCAAAAAAAAATTAAAGGTTAGGTTAGGTTGATAGCACCCGGGCATTTCGATTTAAGTGTTCCATGGGACTATGTAAGATGAGTACAATACGATAGCGATAACCGCTTTCTGGGCAATTCTTCGTTTTCGAGATACACTCTTGGTGAAATGTAGAATTTTTGCCATTTAGGATCCCAATCGTATTGCGAACGATTCGTGAGGCTCCAATTAGTCGAAAAAAGTGTTTTTCTGGATTTTCCAGATTCCAAATTTCTAAACTCCTCAGGTGGGTTGGGGTGGGCTTTGGGATAGACGAGAGTGGGATGTCTTGGGTTGGACCAATTTGGGGTAGTTGGGTTGGTTCATTTGGCGTGGATGGACTTGGAGATTGGGTTGCAGGTTAGGTAGGTTGGTGACTTGTTGTTGGGTCAAGTTCGATGACGAGAAATTAAAAAAAAAATGTCGTTTTTATTGAAAAAATGTTGTAGGTTTGTCTTTGAAAATGTGATTAATCAGGATTTCAAAGAGAAATTAATAAAAAAACACTTTTCATCATCATACAAAGAGTGCAGAAAGTGCGGTATTTCAGGTTGTTTTCCGAAAGCGAAAATTCTAATAGAATCGTAATTCTCTCTGAACAAAAGCACAAATAATAAAAAAAAACGTCGTTTATAATCATAAAAAAATGATTGTAATATATTCATTAGTTTCATTATATAGAAAGTCCAGAAAATGCGTTTCGGGTTGTTTTCCGAAAGCAAAAAATCTAATAATAATAAAATTGTAATTTTCATTCAACAAAAGCACAAATGACAAGAAAAAACGTCGTTTTTCATCATGGAAAAGTGATTGTTATTGTGTGTTATTGTGTTGTGCATATTCGTTATTTTTATTATACATGAAGTGCAGGAAATGCGTAACGGATTGTTTTCAACAGCAAAAATTCTAATAAAACTATAATGTCCATACAACAAAAGAACAATAGACAAAGAAAACGCCATTTTTCATCATCAAGAAATTGTAATTGACTCAAGGAATATCTACAACAGAGAAATTTAGATGCAAACAGCATCGTAGTTGCATGGAAAGTTTACTTATGAGCCGTGTTTGGTATTTGGGATATTTTTGAAATCTATCTTGACCTAACATCTGTAGTTTTTGAAAAAAAAACATTCACCTGACAGGTGTTCCTTGATATTTCACACATGTCATTACCCCTTCTTACCTGTAATTTGAAACTTTCACTACAGCATTCAAAGGATCCTGGATTCTGTAGTAAACCGCCGCATCTACTGTCACCGTTACTGAATCTTTCGTGAGTGCCTGTAAATATTAGTACTTTCAACATGAAAGTTTCATGTAACAATAAAATAAACAATAATAAAATAAATCTTTCACAAATTTTCAAACATTCGACTACCATACCCAACTCAAAATTGTCTTGAGGTAACAACAGAATCATCATCATAATCATTTTATCATTATAGACAAATATTTTTGAGAAGATTCATTATAAAAGTCTAGAAGAATATGGAATCATCTCACCAAAAAATTAAAATATACGTATTCCCTCAACTCATAGTTCTCTGAAAACTGCTCGTAAAAGAATTGACGATCCAATAAATGATCATTTTTTTCAAATGTGATGTCGGTACCCAGGCGATTCGACATGGATGCTTTTGTTCATTCACTCGAATTGACTGCCATGTTGGTCGGTGGTTAAAGCCCTAGTCTGAACGATCGATTTTCACTTGCTATCGTCCAACCCGAGTTAGGAATCACACGTTAAAAGGTAACATCTCGTTAATCACCCATCAATAGGACTAACTTGACTTTTTACATAGGAAGAA
>WOGM01001036.1:0-10709 GCA_015342125.1 Leptinotarsa haldemani | reverse complement strand
ATTTCTTCGGTTTTTGCCTTTTTTTTGTTCAGATCTAGCCGGCAGTGACTATCATACCGTTTACGGAGTATGAAGATGATCGAAATTATGGTGATTGAACTATTGATATAACAGGTAACATTAGGAATATATGAATGTAACTAAATATTCGTTACATTTTGTTAAACATATTTTTCTCGTCTCTTTCGAATATTCTATAGGGAGAACCCTGGAAAAGGAGTTCTGCGTTACAGATTCATCGATGACTACAGATGAGACGGATCCTACGCAAATTCTAGCTGATATGGGGATTCTCCTCACAATATTAGTGGAGTTCTTCAAAGCAGCAAATATTTTGAACAATGATAATGTACCTTGTTTTATTTTATTCGGGTCATTGCTGGAATTTTCAATTGATATATCCTTTGAGATCAAAATGCTATTTTTTGAATTTGACATTGACGTTTTGTGAATTTTTCCATGAACTGAAGCTGAATAACGAACACTCTTCACTCAGAAACTTAACTTTGCAACTTGAATGATCGCAAATGACAAGAAGTGGAAATTTTTAAAATTGATGTCCTGGATGCATTGAAAGGGATTTACGTCAAATACTAACTTTTACGATGTTAGGAACTAGACATCCATAATTCATTTCTTTCATCCCCAAAATGGCTTCCAAAAAAGTATCTGTTGGTGATTAGCTTCCATATGAATTTGCAAATCAGTAACACATTATTATGTGAACGCAGTTGCTCAGTTCAGATATACAGAATCTGCAGGGAATCAGAGTTTTGTATTTTCACGTCCGAAATTTGCTTTTCATGACGGTCAAAACCTGAATTTCACTGGTATTATTATTTCACTCTGAAATTGAAATTTAATATTATTTCTGGTTTTGACGAAGTGTTTTGATTTGAGTACACACAGAGCTCTCTTCAGAGTTTTTGGAAGATATTTTGGAAATTGATTAAGTGGTGGAAATCCATTATTCAAGCTTTTGAATTGATTTTTGTAATCGCATTCAATACTATTACAATTGTTTATTCTTGTTTGCCATAACCAATATTTCCGATGATATTTCTCTCACCAGCTACCATAGATTGAAAGCTTTGTCACAATAGTTTCAGAATTGACAGAGATATTGATGTTTATTTCAAATGTCGAGATTTTGGAGGCAAAATATCAAATACTCATATTTTTACCATTTGAAATCGAGTGTCGTACAAACATATTCATGACACCATGAATATCAAGTATTTCACTAGTCTTTGTGAAGAGGTTTGCCCTCAATATCCATGAATGAAGATGTGGCGAATTTTCTGAAATATGCAAAAACACAATCCAAATATAACTTACTTTTTAAAAGGCGGAAATTGATTTTTCGTTTGGTAGGTCATAGAACTTAGATCTTGACGAAAAAAACAATCACTGATATGAAAAACCCTAGTATGATCATTAAATGTTAATTTCTGTTGGTCGCCAAAATGTCAGAAAAATATAGGAAATAACGAGATAGAGCTGAAATTTTCAATAACGATATGAAATATACATATAAATGTTCCCACAATAATAGCGCTGCTAAAATATCAATGCGATAATCAACTACTACGCGATGTTCAAATGTCAACACAATAGGTCATTGAACGCGGTGCATATAACCACAAATTCAATCAACCACAAATTAATAGTAACAACGACGCTTAACGAAAACTACAATACTTCAAGTAAAACTACTACGAAAATTGAGTAGATGTCGGCGAAATCGTAAATACTGTATTGGATGGTAAGACAATCTCGTTTGCGTCGCGTGAGCTCAGGCGTAGGCGCATCGATGTCAACAAGCAATTTTAAAAACAAAATACCTCAATTTGCGTTTTACAATCAAAATCAAACACGTTACCAACTACCAGTGAATTCAGCTAGAAGGCAATCACTATATCCAACAGGTATCAATAACTAAACCAACCACGTTGCCAACTAGCAGTGAATTCAGCCAAAAAGGCTATAACTATATCAAACAGGTAACGATAGACAATGAGCAAACAATTATTTAAATAACTCAGTAAAACACAAATGTTCAGGTGAAACAATGTTAACTTGCGTGTTCCTTTTGGGCCACCCGGTATATCGTGCTAGGCTATCCTGTAGTCCAACGGAAGTGGATCACCCTGTAGTACGGCGGAGAAGGATCACCCTGTAGCACCAAGATGGATCTCCCTGTAGCTCCAAGATGGATCAGTAATGGATCACCAAATAGGATCTCAAAGGCAGCTGAACACCTCCAATTCGGTGAGTTCGTCAACAAGGTGTTCGATACTTCAAAAGAACGTTGCAAGTAAAGAGAAGGATGAACGAAAAAAAAATGACCAGAAAAGAAAGATGGAGGAAAGGAAAAGGTATAAAAGAAAGGAGAAAACGGTAATAAGAAAGACAATGGTGAAAGAAAGAAAGGTGAAAGAAAACCCTGTGAAAGGAAATTATCAATCAGAATCAAATAAGTGAGGTTCATTCTCATTCAATATGGACTAGTTGACTAACCGACACCCCTGGTATATAGCAAGATAACAAAATTACATTCTTGGGTATCCTGTATAACCATATAACCCATAAGGAAAATCAAGAAAATTGAATGAGTGTTGAAACCTCGATTCCAAATAACATTCCGTTGAATGACAACGATGGAATCAAAAATCATAAAATAATTAAAACCAAATCAAAAGGTATAGTTCTTACCCTGGCCAAGAGGTTTTCTATACGTTTCTTTGTCTGCACGGAAGTCCTACTGGGACTTGATGAGTGACAAAAGGCCTTCTGTTTCTTATAAATCTAAGGACGAGAAACGAAGGTTGTAGAATTGAAGACATGTTACCATAGCTATGTTCACATGAAAGATGCGATAGTGATTCAGACATACCTGATTTCGTTAGTCCTTCAATCGAGCACAGTGATTTCGGTAACCACCACAAATCCTCAAAAGAGATTAAGTTTCAGACTGCAAATATCCACAACAAAATGACCAATCAGTCTTCCACTACACAATCCTGACTTGTAGAAATAATCCCCGTGAAGGATGGCAAAAATACAACCAAAAATATCCTACAAATCAATCAGATGGTACACTTGAACTCTCAACAAACCTTAACGAAGGTCAAAACGAAAATCCCAACAAACTGACAGCTATCGACACATCTGACAGCTACCCAGTTGTTGACACAGTGCCCAATCTACGCTACAATCACCAAGGGGGCGCTGTGCACAACTTCATAAATCTATCAATTCTACTACAATCACTCGAAACATCATCAACAAATACATGACCCATCAAAAACTCCTTCTCAATCCAATGCAACCCTAAAACAACCCTTGACAATTTAAATAACCAGTCACTTCCTCACTCGTGAACGACTATAGAACTAGTTCGGTGTAGGTCGTTGGAACGGCTCTACGAACACGGCAGATGTCAATCAACAGTTGTCTCTTAACCTTGTTATTGAATGTTTACAAAAATAACGACTGCAATATAATTCCAACTATTTACCGATCCTTATTCATGTCATGGTATAGAAACGTATAAGGTAAGTCGTCACATCCTTCCTATTCAGTACGAATATTTGAACATTCATGCTATGCAGAATATTTACCGAAAATATCAAACAGTATTCAGATAACTGATATTGTTTTTCAGGCGAAATAGCTCTAATATGTGAGTGAACCTTCTGGAAGTGATGAATAACAAACTATGCAATAAATATTCGTGAAAAGGTATAAAGAATAAGGCAGACAACGGGTGTAAAATGATGGGTGAATAACAATAACAACTATTTTCAACCTAGCGGGGAATTTCGGATTTCTAGGCGTCAGTGACAATAGGAGAATGCGAAGTGAATGGTAAATACTGATCAAAGCAGTTAGTCAGGGAGCATACATATATTCTTGTATGTTTTAGGTATGGTTTTCTATGGAACGTAAGATTCCCATTACTTTGATGTTAAATGAATAAAATCAACTTGTAACTGAATTACATTGTTAATTACCTCAATTCAAAACACTACCTTACCTGAGGTAAGGTACTGTTTTGAAAAGTCATAAAGGAGCAATTTGATCTAGTGCAAAATTGAAACGTAACAAGGAAGCATGAGAAGGTCACTACTGAAAGTCACTAAGTCTAACATTACGTTTTTGCAACACAAACACTTTTTTAGTTCGGACGCTTGGCCCGAAACAACGATACTATATTAAATAGCGGAGTAGCTGGGTGACACATGTAAAAACTTCACCTGTTAATCTTTGCTTTCGGAAAACATAAAAATGATCGCCTAAAATGTCCTTATGCTCAGTTGAGGAGGTATTGATCAGAGCCTTTTTTCATGATTTCAATATCATTGGAAGTGAAACAACTAGACTTTAGCTATTTGCAAGACTGTCCCCTTTCTTTTTTTTTGGTATAATGATGCTCGGGGTTATTTACTTTGTTCTTTACATGTTTATTATAAATATTTAAGTTTTTATTTACTGGTTACTTTTATGTACTTGTTTTCCTACATTGAAAAAGCAAAAATCATTGATGTTTCCTTCACTGATTTTTGATTCAGGATTCCCTAAGATTTTTCAAAATTCCGTAACAAGAGATCCCGTTAATACGGATCTCAAAGATACCGAATTCTAAAATTGTAAAGAAATGAAGCGGTTCAAAAAAACCCTAATCCATTCATCACCCGACATTTATCTTCCTGAAAATAAATCTTGCGTTATCAATTACAAAAACTCTTCGAATTTTTCCAGGAAAACCTTTCAGATACTCGTCAAATCCACAGGGTTATTAAACTTGTAAATTCGCCTCTCCTGAAACTACATCACAGGGCCAGGAGGGCCTTCAGCAGACCACACCACCTGGGCCCGTCCTTGAAGGACAGGGTAATTTCCCTTCCTGCCTCCTCGAAAGGCGTTTTTCTTCATTAGAAGATTTAATTTTTCCTCACTGCATACATAATCAATAAGGCCTCTTTTTCTCGTGCCATAATTTTAATATTTAATTTATTTCTAATTTGAATGTTGAATTATGCATTCTTTCAGGGTGTTCTTTGGAACCGTTGCATATTCAGCGTACTCTCCTCTGGAGTAGGGCGTTCGATTTGGTTTTGCAATAGGGGTGAGTGGGAAAACAGTTGTAGTATCAAGAGAAATTGATTAAATAGTATAAACCAACATTCACTTTTCAGTGTGTTATTGATAAACTAAAAAGGTTTACTTGCTTTCATCAACTTATTATTCATTACTGAAACTCTATGATCGTGTAGTATCCATTTTTCAGACTTATTAAACAGTATTTCCTTCTCCATGAAGGAGATTTCAAATCTACAAGAAAAAAAATTAACAAAAACAATAATTATTAAACGACGATCGTTAGTATTCTCATTCGGCTTCGGGTGATGCACCTATTCCTGATTCTCTGAATCCAAATAACGTCAATTTCTACTCTTCCCTAGCCCCCTCTACTCTCGATTTTGAAAAAAATCAGTTTTCTTGCTTGATTGAAGGTTTTCATTAACTAGTTGTGGATCTTCACACTATCTTGACTGCGTTTATAGTTGTTCATTATGTATTCAGCTTCTTTAAACTTTTCTCTTGAACCAGTTTCCACTCTATGAATGGTTTCAGCTTATGTTGGTGAGTCCTAGCATGCTCCGCTCTTTACGATTTGCTGGTTTCGTTTCGGCCTTTGTGCTTTTCAAAACGGACTTTCCATGACCTCTTGGTTTCACTTCCCGCACTCATATGGTAACTCAGATGAATGCAATCCTTGAAGTCACTATACAAATTTGATGGCTTGGCTTTTGTGACGCTCCTACGTAGCTTTTAGACCCACTTCTTTTTATAGTCTCCGATGACACTGATTGTGGAGGCTTCTTCTCCTTACGTGGCTGTTGTATGTCTTTCAAAGTCCATTTCAGCAGCTTTTTGAAGTGACTCTACTGCTGGAGATATTTCCTGATGGGGTCTGGTTCCTTGTATACCATATTATTTGTATTATAGAACACAAATGTAAGAGCTTGTATTGGAAATAATATTTACTACATATACAATAAAATATTGCAAAATTCTTTGTTTGAAACACGCCTCTCACAGGGGTTTGTGCTTGTTGAGGTTGAGCTGGGGAATTTTGGTAAATGTCTTTAATGAAAGATAATCTATGTGTGGTATGTGGAATTTGTGTGGTATGTTGAATTTGTGTGTTAGTCAAATGTCGTACATCTTCGTAACTTTGCTAACAAAGAGATAGTAAAATAACCTGGAGTCTGAACGAAACGCATTACTATCACTGGTGGTGGGTTTCATGAAAATATCTTCTGTTTCTCACTACATCAGCATCTCTCCATTCTCTGGATGGATAAGAAGCAGTCGTTCTTGTGTCCCCTCTCCAGAATATAAGTTGATCAAACTCCACAATTGGAGGATTTCAAGTTATTCAGTGATTGAGACCGACAGTATCTTCTATAATATCGTCTTCACTCTCTATGAGAACAGTGATTATAATAGATTCTAGACTCTAATAGACTCTAAATTAATTCGTGACAGACTGGAAAAGTTTCCATTTCCAGGTCTCCAGGTGAATATCCATTCGGTTTCTTCTGATTATTTCAAGTCATCCAAGGAGATGAAACTGTTTTTATTAGATGTTTTCAATGATTCGTATGTCATATGAAATACCCGTGAAGTGCTTCGCTCCGATCTAAACGATGGTCTTCTTGAATACATGAAGGCAAGGTTCAGCCCATCAACCAAAACAACCCCTTCTGATCTGAACAATATGCAAAGCTCATCTTCAGAGACTCACAGTCAAGAAGATAGCTAAAAAATACCTTTGTTGGTGTTGGTCCTGAGTTTTTCCCTTGTACATATGAATGTAACCAAAATAATAAACTTTTCTGCTGATCGAGAAATATTTTTCTTGGATTACTCTCTCACTTATCAGCTGAATTCTTTCTCATTGTTGAACCTAGTTTCTACTATCTCATTGGAACTAACGACTCAATGACTTGTGGATTTTTGGCTGGAGGCTGATTTGACGTTGACAATAACTAGGAAGGCATGCGAATCAGCAAATTGGATGGTTTTCTTATAGTTGTGATTTTGGGGCATCAACTTTTTCGGTGCAAATTCAGTAGACTGGTTTTCCTACACTAAAATATGTTTTGTAATGTTTCTGAGTATGATATTCCTCAGGTTTATCCTAAATTTCGAGAGGAAGAAAATACCCACCAGGCGAGAAATTTTACAAGTCTACTGATTGAATGATTTGTTCATCAAGTTTTCATTTCAAGAATGTAATAGGTAACAGGGGGGTGAAAGGTGACATGTGGTTGAGGAACGAAGGAAATCTTTCATTCATGAAGATAATCTGATGAAATGAAAAAGGTCCATAGGTAGAAAATTTTCAGGTTAGTATCGACAAATCCATTGAGAGAGTTGCTCCATATTCCTCTATTCGTTTGAGTCACATATATGGAACAGAAGATCTATAATATCTATGATGGAGAACACTATGATAGCGATCATTCACTTGACTTTTGAAGATATTTGAAGACCCCAATGTTTTTGCCACCTCTTCGAAAATCACGAAGAAAAGCGTGATGATATTTTCATTTGTTCTCTCCATTCTTGAGGATATGAGAAGTCTGAAGTTTTACAGATCCTTTTGCCATTATAATAGATTCCAATCTAGTTACCCTTCTCAGCTTTTGTGATTGAATTTCTATGTGAAATCAAAATCCAACCTGCATTCCCTTTGCAAATCAAGTGCTAGTCATTGTAACTGGGCAGGTGCACTGCTTTCTTGCTAAAGATCTAGAAAAGAGGCGCTGAACGATACATCCTACATCATGAAAAAAATACGTCACATACAATTGAAAACATATATAATAGTATTGCTGTGAGTTGAAAGTAATTTTCTGAAAATCACTTTCACTTGCCCCACTCCACCCTACTTCACTCCGGATTGGCGAAGAGCAAGAAGGAAAAGATCTGATTCTATATTTATCTATGTATGATATGAACACCACTGGGTGTCAAGTCCCGGTAAAACGGTCATCATTGGCTTCGGCTCAGAGAAATCCTTCTTCTCCTCTCTTCTTCGCGACGCGACTTCCAAATATAATGGTGTGCTTTGAATTGTATGAAACATACATGAGTTCTGCCCTCCTTGAATAATATACCGGGGCCGTAGTTTACAAATGAATACAGCTATTGAACTTACTTATAATATCAATGCGGCGCCGGTCTCTCTCTAACTTTCACCGCTCGGGCCCTTCTTTCTCTCTTATTAGGAACCAAATAAAAACCTCTTTCCAACGTCCATACAGAATGGCCATATTAACTTGATAATTAGGTATGTTATCCGACTTGCAGATGAGCTAAGGCTTGGTGGATGGAATAAAAAGCGTTTTGCCCCCTCTTTGGGAGAAGATACCGTGGTATAAAATTGGGAAGGGTGTCGTTGATGGCACATTCAGGCGTCGGGCGCGTCGTTGTCGAGTCTTGGTGGTTGTCTGGACGTCGGTGCCGTGGAGGTGTTCGGCACTAGGTCACCCCCAGGTGTTTTTCCTTGCTGATTGTGTGCTTTCATCATACACGGCGATTCAAGTGATGATTTATGTTCAAGTTTTGTTGATCTTTCTGTGATTTTTTAATTTTTGGTCATCAATTAAGTGGTGTCATTACTGTTGTTCAAAGTTATGAACAATTGAGAATTTTGGAAATAGAAAAGGTGTCGGGTTTCTTGTCATCACCTTTCATGATGTTGTTCAGTGATTGATAGTTGGAGGTGTGAATATGTGAGGTTATGTCATGCGAAATGTCAAGCTGTCTTAGATCACTTCTGTCTTCAGTGGAGGGGCAACCATCCACTTTTGTTTGATTTCCTGAAAATAATAAATGAATGAAAAATACATGGAGCTGCTACAATGTAATCAAAGTTCTCAGTTTCATTGCCGAAATTAAAAAAATCAAGTGTGGTGTTTCAAGATTTAGTTACTTAGTCTGGCTATGTTGGTAATACTTATATGTGCACTACCATCTTGTTCCAGGATTGTTTTAGCGAATTATTAACAACAATTAAAAAATGTGGTGGATGATTCATAGATTATTACTGGAAACAAATCAGAATTGCTGGAATGGATTCAATTAGTGCAATATTTTGGTGTTTGATCATGAAACTAAATATTTGTTGAACATAACTAATTAATTATGCCTGACATGATATTCAGGTGCAAGTGCTAATGATAAATTCAATTTTTATAGGGCATGTATTCGATTGTTTTGGAAAAACTCTTTCGAAAAAAGAATAGATACTCTCAATGTCACTAATTGAAAGTTATTGTGGAAACGACAAAATCATAAAAATCTCAGCTGCTATTTCGAATTGAATATTATTGTAACGTAACATAATACCGTATTTTATCATTGAATGCTAATTTCATGAATACCATGAATACCAGCAACATTGTCATAAATATAAATTATACAACGGCAAGTGACCAGGTCAATATTTGCTTGGGAAACGAAAAATACCCTTTTATTACACGTTCTTCAAATCCATTGAATACTTCTCCAAAATCGACTTGGATTTTTTCAATTCAATGTTTAAGCAGTCATAGTCAAAAAATTTAAAGATTTTAATCCTGATAGTACACAAAAATTAAACGAAAATGAGGTCTCACTAGTGGGATACTGTAATAATAATCGTCTACAACTGAACGTATCCAAATGTAAAATAATATAATTAACAACAAAAAAGCGAACTTTAATGTACGATTATTCAATCAACAATACTACAATGAACCGCGTACATGACATAAAAGATCTTGGTATAACATACGACAGAAAATTAACGTCTACAACACACATAAGGAATATGACTGCTGATGCAAATAGAATGCTTGGATTCATTTACAGAAATGGCAAAAACTTCAAAAGTATTGCCAACTTAAAATTGCTATATTTTGTATTGCGAAGCATCACGCACAAATGTTATGTTACGATCACCATTAAATTGTATGTGCAGTAGCTTCAATCAAATCTGTGAACACTGCGATATTCATTTCGACTCTCTGAACACCATGGTATCATGTATCCACAATAATTTTTAATAATAATATAAATAACAGTTGTGTCAGTACTGCTACATTGCATGATTTGTAATTTTTTGTATTATATACTCAATTTTTCATTTCCCCTTTGAAATTCTACGTGTATGAATATTTTATAAATACTTTGTTTTAGAATTTACTTTTGTACATTTCTATATTCCATTATTTTTAATATTTGTTTCATATACACTCTGTAATAATAGCATTTCCTCTAACTGGATACTCCTGTTGGAAATAAGTCATTTTTTGGAAGAAAAAAAGATTTATGTTCATTTAGCTTTCCGCTCGTTTCGAAAAACAATACAATTCTTTCAAATGTATGCAAGTTTCATTCAAAAGTCGATGGCGAAGCTTTTACCTTTGCAAAGAACCGCATTTGGAAGCTTCATTAATCTTTGATATTTATGAATTGCGTCCTCTATTGATCCCTAGATGTTGACGTTGTAAAGAGAGATATCATCGTTTTCGTACCTAATATTTCAAGATAGTTGTATGATATCCTATATAAACGTTGTCTTCCAAAACAAAACTATTATCGAATGGTAGTAAGTTGGTCATTTATTGGTGTAACATTGAAAACAC
>WOGM01001035.1:0-10714 GCA_015342125.1 Leptinotarsa haldemani | reverse complement strand
AATTGTCCTTCCCAAAATAAAATATTTAAACAAAATTAGTTTTCACCATATTTTAATTATCTTCCCATCATACAGAATACGAATATCAATGGAAAATTTATATTAATACCCTCAGTCCGACACCTTTTAATATTATCTTAAACGTAATATCAGAAAAAACATCAAGTGGTTCTTTTGACGATATTTTCGCATTCTTTGTTGGTGTTTTCGCGTTCTTTGTCGCATATCCCTATTTTAATGGCTCGTTAACGGCGTCCTCAAGGGATATAGAGGGTAGACATATCTCAATGATTTTGTGAGTCTCACTGATATTGTCGAGTGAAGATTTTTCAAGAGAAAAGTCTTCTCTTGTTCAATTCTAAACAAGACGAGACAAGACAAGACGAGAGAGACGAGAATCTCTTGTCTCGGCGGCAACACTATTTAGACTGCACAACTAATGAATTATTGGTCTCCTACATCAAACGGAAAAATAGATCGAGAGCCTTTAACAGTACTCCAAGTAGCGTTTGAAGCAATCCAAAACCAGGAACCGAATTTAGGGTGACAAAAACTCTATAGAAGCATGGAAAAGTATATTAGTCTTTAAGGAACATATTTTTGAAGAACAATATAAGAGTTTGCTCAATAAAGTTTTGTTTCTTATTCCAAGTACAAACTTGTGCCTCTCGTAGTTATCAATGTATAAATAAGCCCAAAATAGTACACTACTGCTACAGAAGTAATGAAGGCAATGTTTCTAATCCAATCTATTCAGGGAGTTCAAATCCGATAAAACGGTACACATACATCACGCACTGACTGTAAGAATAAAGCGGGACTACAAATATTCGAATCCGATTATCCTAGGGCAATTTTATTGAGCTGAATCGGTTGAATTTCGAGGTAATTGGGTGGACTTAGTATTCGTACTTCATCTTCGCTTAATGACACTAAATATTCTGAAAGAATTAGAGTGCAGGCAGTGGCGGGCTGCTTGTGAGACTTCCATTAGAAAAAGGTCAGAAAATATTCTTTCTCTCTCTCTCTGTCTAGGTTTCTTGGCCTTTGTTTTAGCGTTCAACAAAAATGATTTAGGTACTCGGAAATAATCAGAATACTGATATAAAAAAAATACAATTGGATAAATCATATAATGAAGTTAATGAAGCAACGATGTAGTAACGATAAAATGAACTTTAATATGATTTTATTGAGGCTACTCAAATAAAAGTTCAAAAATAGTGTCCACTGATTTTAATTTTAGATACAGTGAATTGATAGTCTTTATGGAGATTATTACAAATATATATAGAGTGATATTGAATGACATTGAACATTATTGAAATAAGAAAAAAATGAGTGAAAAAAAAATTTTCACATACAAGTATTTTACGTATAAATAAAACATACATGTACATACAAATATCTTAAAACTTAAATTTTCGAAATCAAATGAAACCGAAGACTTTCAAAGTTATAATGTTGCTACTAAAATTAAAAAATGAATATTTGATAATTTTTTTAGTGATAAGTAGTTGTTGGAAAATCTACTACGTCAATTTTTTGCATACATAGATTAAATTCTCTTTGCGATCGTATGACAGCAGAGTTTGTATCGGCCAATATTGTATCGGCCAGCCGGAGAATGGCCGATAGAAGAATGTTATTCAATGATTTTTTTTTCGTATAATTAAACCAAACAGTACCGATGTTCATAAAAATGTTCAATTAGGATCTACTTACTACTTCAGAGTTGATCCTGTGCTGGAGATTGCTTTCATTTTAGGAATGAACAATGTTTCTTTGAAACAGAAATAAATAGATTGACTAATTCTAAGCAACTTTAGTCCTATAATTAGTTTATTTTTCTGAAAGTCGCGGGCGAACGTGTCAATTTTTCAACCAATAAACCCAACGTTTTTAGATGATTTTTCGAAAAGTTTTTCAGAAAAATCATTCTTTATGGTATCTGCAAACCCTATTCAAAAGTTGAATAGGACTGGCTGATACTTGATGGAAACCCGTATTAAAAAACTAATCAATACAGTTTATTGTGTATGATTTTCACTATAAAGGTTTTACAAAAACCGCTTGGAGAGCGCTTGAAGAAGAGTGTTTCAAAATAACATGCAAGCAATTATCAAAATAGTTTCTCAATTATGGACTAAGAAGGAGCGTGAAGAAGAATATAATGGTGAAGAGAATTTTTGATTAGCCGAATGTTATTTGTGAAAAAAATGTATATTCAAACAATTGATCCGCAAAAATGTTGGATCAATCATAACTTATGACTCTTAATTTAATTTGAAATTCATTTAACTTGTTTGAAAATTATTTCAATCGATAACACGCTGGAATCTACAATTCTACAAAATTATACAGTATCGCCGTTTTTGATCTTCACTGACTGAACTAATAGCTTCGTATTTTATTTATCTTTTATATATATATATCTATATATTTCCGAGGGAACGAATGTGACTATTTCCACTACAATTGAGAATGAATTCATGGCTATTTTTATGATCTACTAAAATAGCAACTGGTTTGATTTTTATCCAGAAAAGGTTTTCCAAACTACGACAATATTATTATCAACACGAACTTGAGTAAATATTAGGTTAGGTAAAGATAGGTACGGCCCTTGCTGACTGCCACTTTTCTATTCCAATAAATAGAATAATAGTTGATTTGAAGAAAGTAATCAACTAAAAAATCCATTTTTGTAAAAATTCTCTCAACTATCGATCTCTGCAAAGTTGTTAACGAATAAAATATTAATTATTCGTCTGAAAACGAAACAATTGAATATATATGAAAAACTTTCATGAAATCTAACTGGCCTCTTGAAAAATTTGATTTCTCATTTATTTTTAACAATTGACAAAATTATGATGACAAACAGAAATTTGGTGTTTTCTTCGTTCTTAGAATTCTGAGGGAACTATGAACGCACCTTTGAACCTTAATTGGATTATAATTGAGAAAGCTAGGATTATAAAGTTTTGCCTTTAAGCACAGTCACGCTATAATCCAGTCCCACGCTCATCAACCACCGCAATCAATCGTAAACGTTATATATAAAAACCATTAATTTATCAAAATAGTCGATGAGACTCTTGATTCAAAAGAGTTTCATCAAAGACTTTTTATGAACTTCGGATTATGTTGTTTCTGAGAAAAAAAAAGTTTTGGCTTTCTACTTCTCCATCTTCAAACAAAAAATGTGGGTTTCTTTCGAAGAAAGAAAGAAAGAAAGCAATTGATTTCAAAATAATCTCTTTACAAAGATGTGTAGATCATGCAAAGGAGTAACTTTCAGACACAAATTGAAAGGAAAATGTCTCTCGAAACAAATACTTTCATACAAACATTGAATTACACGAAAGCAAAAATACCTAAATTCCAAACAACTATACTTTTATACACAAAAACGCTTTTATTTACTCAGTTTGTACTTCAAACATTCCTTATGAAATTGATTCAGATATCATTCATAGGATTGCTACACAATATTGTATATGAAATAGGCAGTAATATGTTCCTTCGTTGTAATTTGGTCTACTACTCTATTAAGTTCCCAAGAATATCTTCAAAAGCCGCTTCCCTACTCCTTCGCCATATATGATGGTGAAAGCACCAATATTCGTGATCAAAAAATATACAGTATGACTATAAAAATTAGTGGACCATAACTTGCCTACAGTACTTGCCTATTCTACAATAATTACGTAACAATTTATTGTAAATTGTAAATCCAAGGCAAAACTAAATAAAGCTGAGTCTAATGAAAAGGAATTCAGTATTCTTGTGCAACCCTACTAACACGCTAGTTATCTCTTCAATAACAAATAGCAAGAAGAAAAAAAATTGCTATTGCTATTTAAAATGTCTCATTAGTAATTTTCAACACAGAAAGTCAGTCGTAGAAATTATAAGTATCCAGGTAAGCAACAGTAATTATTGACAACAACGATACTAACAGTCATATAAAAAAAAAATTTCAATGGATCAACGAGTAAAAATGTTCCAATTGCCAGAGGGATCGCATTGCATTGGAGGTGGCTTTATAGGAAGCTCAATAAATATTTCACTGGAAAGCTAAGCACCTTCCAAGTTTTCTGGGTCAAAAAGAAGAAATTCAACCAAATTATGGTATTATTCATATTAGCTGGTATCAGAGCGAGCTTCAGAATATAGCCTCAAAAAATCCCACCCCAAACAGAACAAAGAAATTAGAACTCCTAACTAATATTAGCATTGCGCTGACTAAGCTCATCTACTCCACCCAAATTTATTCATACAATTAGGGCAGTTCCGTAAAAGCAATACACCACATCTGTCCTTTACGGCAAATACTCCGAAGGAAAAAACGATCCATAAGCCGATCGGCGATTCTAATCACGTTCGAATTCGGCCCGTACCGCCTACCGATTCACACCAAATATTGCACCACTCTGACGCCATTTTATGTTAATACAATCACCCATCTAATTCCCGTCGGACGGGAGGGACTCGCGCTAATTGCGCTCGTTTTCTTGGGGGACGTTCTGTCGTTAGACCAAAGCGACGATTTGTGGCAGCTCGTAGGACTTTGTATGAAGGTTTTCTTTACATCGAGGGGGCCGTTTGCTGAAAATGATTTTATTAAAACCGAAAATTTGTTAACCACTCCCTAACAACAAATGGTTCAACAATAAAACTTGTTCGAAAAGTATACATTATTGACTATTTGGGAGCCGAATCAGGGCATGGATCAATAAATAGAACTGAAAAAGTACACTCACGAAAAAACTTTCGTGAAAGAAAGGCTTGAAAAAAGAAGATCTGATTTAACGGAACAGTGATCGTCCCAGAATAGCCATGCACGGAACTATCCGCTGGCTGCAGGCATTTCAGCGAAGAGACAGAGGCAGGTCATGATGTTTTGAATGAATACGATGCACTGGATCAGAATAGAGAAACAATTTATGGACAACCTGAATTATGTCCAGAAAAATATGACATACCTACATGCAGCAAAGGACCTGTACAAACTAGCAGTTTGTGTCGTGGAAAAAGGAGGGGAAAAACTCAATAAGCCTATGAGGATACAGTTCTTTCCAGATACATGAAAAAAAGGATAACTCAAGACGGTTTTCAAATAACAGAAAAACATTTCTGACTTCCCACCAATGAATCTAATTTTGTGTTGATTTTCTATGCGAGTAGCTTCTCTATATTTTTTCTGGAGTATTGAAAAAAAGTGTGATATATTACCAAAAAGTTCTACTATACCACTTATCAAAAACTTCACGAATACTGAAAATAGGCAACCGCAAATTATCTTTATTTGTAATTGATTCTGCAATTTCTGCGTTTCCATTTTCTGGAATATTCGTAATGGGCACATTCACTTTCCCTACAACATAGGAAAGCGTTCAAGTTTTTAATGATTCCAATTTGTTCAACTCAAGAAACCGTAGTTTTAAAAATATCATACAAATGTGTGTCTTTCTCTCTTTACATTCCTTTCCTTTACATTTTCCTCTCTCTCTCTCTCTCTGTTTCTCGCTATTTCTCTCTTTAGTGTCGGTGTTTCTGAAAAGAATCTTTTGCAAATAATTATTTGCACGAAATTTGGTACCCGGGTTTTTTTGACGTGGGAAATCATAATTTCGTATTGATTTTCATCTATGTAATATGTGACATTATTTATTTCGAATTAATCTTAATTTCCCACACCTTTTGCAAGTGAAAAAGTACACTTCCTCAACAACGCTGGAGGTGATCGTTTTGGAAATATTTACAATTTTCTATATCGATGCATGTTACTTAGTTCATAGGGCGGGCGCCAAGTGAAATTGCTGAGAACATTACAAAAAACTAAGTATGTGGTAGATCTCATCAACATAATCGGCTTTCTTCTTCAAAATGTTTATCGAAAAATCATTCGTTTTCGAGATACGAAGTGTTGAAATTTTTCAAAACACTTTATGAACAACACGATATTCGCAGTTCATACATTTTACAACAACGAATTGCGAATCTCATAAAAGTCCTGTGATATAGTTATTTCAATTTCCAAGAAGTTATTCATGTTCTATGGATTCAATTTCATTATTTTGAATCGGTCAGATTACCACACCTTTTTATATATAGCACGATTAGTAGAATAATAAAAATATTGTTTAAATATCTATTATTGTTGCAATATATTAATTTTTCATATGTGCACAATACATTAGGAAATAAGATGTGTTTGACATTTATTGTTCCTATTTTTGGGATTGTAAGTTATTGAGTACTTACATAATTTTTTAAAAAACAATCTATTTGAAACACTGGTATATAGTAATTTGTTTTTATTGAGAAGAATCCAGTTTCGGAATGTACATTTTGATGCGAATTACAGGTCAATGGTGAATCGACACATCGATAATTATACCAGATATGAAGTTTTTATGCTCACTGATATTAACCCGACAGTGATTGACAATTGTTTCAGGCAGTAGGTACAGGTCAATTTCCTCAACTTGATGTAATATGCCGTTTCATAGATATTCTGGTATACTCAACTCTGGTATATTAACTGAAACATCGTTAAACGTCATTACCAGGATATGTAATTGATGGCGAATACCAATCATTATGTGTTGATCCATTTTTCTCGAAATTTGTACCAAGAAGTACATTTTCTACAAATTTTGTGTTTGTGGAGTCATGATAATTATTTGATGAACTTATTAAATAATATTTCACTCATTGCACATAATACTGTTTGAGTAGGTACGGTCGTGTTTTACTAATCGAACTTTATCAACTACCACTCAGTTGTAATTATTTTGTAAGGAATTAAAGAATTAACTGTCTTAAACAAATTTATTTTTAACAATATTTCACTATCACAACTAATTTATATACAACACTTAGCAACTAGCGCTAAATTTATCTTCACTGTTAGAATTCTTTGTTAACCGTTCGATTCGCTTTCTGAATACTGATGCCCCCGCTCTGGACGAGAAACGGCCTTTTTATATCGGCAACGATCGCTCCAGATCTCTCTAGGGGTTTCGGCACTCATCTATACCTTTCGCGGTGGTTCGCGGTGAGTCATATGTTTGCTGGTTGAGATATCGGTCAGCGCCGGCTTCAGATTCGTTACAATTATTTAAGATCATAAATATTTTTTCAATCACCTACCGGTATAAAAAACGCTAGATCTTCAACAAAAAGTTATACGAAACACTTGTCAATTTTCCTAGTGATATGTTGAATTATTGTACATCATCGAAATTAATGTGCGTTTTGTGTGAATTTTTTCGTTAACCAGCTATCGCACCCCTACGAACGACAAACCTCGAAAGTCGGAACGTGTGCGAGCTAAGGACTAACGAGGTCTTATCTTTCAACGTGTGACTCCTAGCACGGGTTGGATGATACGAAGTAGAAATCTATATAATAAATTGATGGCTGTAGCCCTTACTACGTGGTAGGAGATCATAATGAAAAGAGAAATGAAAATCTATATGTTGGAATTATTTTTATTTGGTTATGTGATTTCTGAAGTTATTGAATTGACATTTTTGATGAATTTTCAGTAAAATATTTACACTTTTCAAAGTTTCGAAAAAGAGAACAGACGTGATTCGAAAAACATTATCCAAAAAAAGTATATTTTCATTCAAAATGCAGATTATCGTATTGCATTATATAAAAAATGCTGCTGTTATTTCACCCTCTATATTTGACTTAATTCAAAATTCTTCTCTTATTTTAGAAAAGTGAACATCGATAAATATTGGGAATCAATCTACTTCAAATTTGTGTAATTGATTTTTCTTCATCTTAGTTAGCTGCCTTTGGAGCATATGAAATCTTTCAACTAAGTTTTGGAACAGTCTTTCTTCCAAAAAAAAAAACAACTTGTGCGAATAGAGTACACTTACTCCCAAGTCATTTTCCATCCCATCCAATTTCCTTAGTTTCCTGTTTATTTCAGCGTAGCTATCCCAATTTACTCGAAAACCAATATCACCTCTCGTACTTGACTGTAAAACCTGTTTTACTGCCGAATACATAAAAACCCATTTCACTTGACACGGGGCCCCTTTCATTCGACCGAAGGCCGTACGAATAAAAATGAAAATTTCGCCGATGTTAGAGGAAACTAATCCTGAATGGAACGGCACTCGATCAATCTGTAAGGCAGAGCGCAAGAATGCTACATTCTAATAGCATTAGCATCGAAGTCGGCCCATAAAGTTGATCCGCGATAAATCCTAATCGCAAATTGAATGGTCTCGGTTCGAAATGTCATCGGAAAATGGTGTCGATGTCGTCAATCGACCGTTTGAAGCTAAATTAAATTATTGCTCATTACAAACATTGCCGCAACAATGATAGTAAGCAGAATAAGATTTTACCCAATCAAGAGTGGGAAATAATTACGTTTAACTTATTTATGAAATTTTTGAATATTCCACTTTAGAAAACATATTTTCAGAGAGAATTTAGTTTCATTTGTAGATAACGTTCAAATTGCACACTAATATATGTCACAGCAGTGATTAGTCTCTCTGTATGTGATACCTACCTCATTCAGTCAAAACAAAAGTACATCAGTAATTAGTCGCCCTGTATGTGAAATCAATCCCAATTATTCAGCACACTTGTACATAAAATTTTGAGAAAAGGTAAATTCCATTCCAATGGATCCACCTCTGGTTGTTCAACTAGAGCGGGAAGAAAGGAAGTATTTATCAGTTCTGGAAAAAAAAATTGTTATGGTTTCATGGTGAATCGAACAATTCGTTGATCACGGTCTCGTAAATGAATGATGAGTCAGAACTCACTTCATCTCAGTATTTGCAGAATAATAGTTATTAAAGTTTTGTTAATATTGTTTGTTTGTTTTCTTAAATAGAAAATCGCTGAACATAAACATTGTTCCGAACAGCTGATGCAAGTAGGACATTAGGCAGCTTCGCAATCTAGTGGACGGTATTTTATAGGCCGCCAAGGTCCGTAGTTCCCTGCATGGGTAACCGCAACTTAAAGGAAACTTATTATATAGTAGGTTTTATATTTGTACATATTTATATTAATTATAGTAACGAGTATTTAGAAATTGAAGAGACTTATTAATGAACTGTTAGGATAATTAAGTTTGTTTTGGAGTCATTTTATAAAACAAGCATGAAGCCATCTATGCGTAGAAGTGATAGGTATGGTTGTGTCATTTTGGATTATTTCGAAAAGTGTTCACTTCTGTTTGGGACGTATTTTGGTGAAAGTAACCATTTGTGAATTCGAAGAGTTGAATGATTTTCCAATCGTCTTCGTAAGAGGATTTTAGTGGTATTTTTTCTTTGGGGTTTTTTATATTTTTTTGGGACGTCGACAAAGTACAACGTATTCACGACCCTGTAAAGGTTTACGTGAATCGGGCTGTTACCATCTTGTGTGATACGTTGACAATTCTCTCCAGTTCACGAAAGTGATAGAACCTCTTAGCCGGGGTAAGTTCACCTTTCTATATATAATTGTTGAGTTTCATGTAACATTTCCATTTTCGACGAAGAGCCTACTGTAAGGCAGATTTACCCGATACTCCACCTCACGTGAAATCACAGACCTTCGCCTTCAGAAATAAATTGCCGTAGTTTTTTTTGTGAACTGACAAACTCGTGTTAGAATGGCGTTCTGTTGGGACTTTGAATAACCTTATATTATAAAGTTTTTAATGTGTACTCCTCCCTTAGGGTTTTATTTTTGTACCTACTGCGCGGGATTCCAAGCCTTGGAAGCACCTAACCTAGAAGCAGTAAGTAATCCACTGATCAACTGGGTGTTCCACCACACAGGCAACTCTACCGGTGTAATTTTCCACTGTGACCCGAACCATACTAGAGGATCATCCAAGTTCTAGGGACCTTGAGGCTGATACTCAGGGACGTGAGAGACACCCAAGTTTAGATTTCATTTATCTTTATGATTTTTGCAAACTCACTGTGCTTATGTACCTGCTTCAATAGTGTATTATTGTAAAGGGGAAATTTAATGCTTACTATTTGTTGCTTGATCATCATACTTTGTGCCTACGCTTGAGTTCTTGCGACGCCGCCGTCATTATGTTGCAAGCGTTTCAATTTCAGCCCCAATATTTTAAAAATAAAACGATTAATGATCGTGTTTTGCCGGTGATAGTGAAATATTAGGTTGATGCTTACTAGATTTGCTTATGATTAGATTCATAAATTGCTTGGATCATTAAGCACACACACACATATATATATATATATATATATATATATATATATATAGCTTAGTTTATAGAAATCAATTTTGATTACGTGAATATAGATCATAGGCTATAATGGTATCATGTCTGTATATATTAGGATTACGTATTGCTTTCAAACACCATACTAGAAATTGCTATTGCAACAACTACGGTTACTCCTGCTTAATTATTATAAGCATTTTTCAGAAGGATGCATCAAACCTTTCACTGGAGTTTAAAGTTGTAACTATTGGATAGTTTATTATTTTTGAAATATTATGTTGAAAATTTTTTGCTAAAAAAATTATCCTATCAAATTTGTCTATTTCTAGTCATGTGTGTCGAAATAACCAATGAAACCATCATTACACTGATAACTACCCATGGATAGTTTTCACGGGTAGTTATCACTTATGTCATGACATTGCTAAGCAACCAACACAATAAAGTTGTTTGACATTTCAGTAA
>WOGM01001034.1:0-10717 GCA_015342125.1 Leptinotarsa haldemani | reverse complement strand
CTTCCAAGGACCTAGGGTCTTCAGAGGTACCCTCTGCGAGCCTTACGATCAACTTGATATTATCGGTGTCAATAAAAATAATATTAAATTGATTTACATCAAAAGCGAATTATAACTGCTGCAAATTATACTGTTTTGATCTAAATAGGTTGGATAAAGAAAATGGATAATCTTTAAAACGTAACCAGATGATACATATCTATTTTTATATACAAAATTTTATAAAACCAAGTTATTGACAGATTCGATTTTTTTTCAAAAAGCCCATTTATCAATTGCAGTAATTTTTTGCCCTTTCTACATTTGTATTTCTTTTTAAATTTAATATTCTGATTATTTTATAGATCTGTAGAAGGTAACAATCCTACATAAAAAACTATTTCAAACATAAATTGTCCTCAAACTAAAATATTTAAACATAATTAGCGGCGTCCTCAAGGAGCATAGCGGATAGAAATATCTTAGTGACTTTGTAGATGAATTGCAGTGCCACTTGCTTGAGACGCCTATGTTACTTCATTTAATGTACCGACATATTTACATTCTTGAAATTCTTTCACTCTCAGACATTTCTAGATAAAGTATAGGGATGTTATGAAGCTCTGTACCCGTAACCGAAACTATCGGATATCTAAAATAAAAATATATCCATAACTGTATCCGGTACAAAAGTTTCGAATAAGGGCGGAGTCTAAATAAAACATGATACAATAATTTTTCGCCTCACTGCTCGCGTTTCACGTCTTCACGTGAATCTTTTATAGTTTGTTTTGTTACTTCATAACATTACCCCATTCATAACTAGTCATTTTCATAATTACGAGTAAGTACCTACTTAAGTGTTGTCATGTACTAAATTGATTTATATGGACAAAATACGTCCATAGTCGAGTTCAATTTGGACATTTTTTTGATCAAGTTAATGTGGATTCTGAAAAATGTTAACAGTGTGATAAAAATCCGTCTTGAGGTCCAAAATCATACCATTCAAGTTCAGTACTCAAAATAGGGAAATTTATTGGAAGTTGTCGATTTCCATACTGAAGCAGAGTTAAAATGTTTCAGAATATATTATACGGGCAAAGTTGAGAGTCCATCTACTCATTGCTCTAGGTCTATATCTGATCAATTTCTCTTACTATTAGGTTGTTTCAAAAGGTTTCTCCGTTTTAATGATATTTATTTACATCTGCCAGGCGTCCTGTGACGGCTCACATTGTTTGTAGCTCTAAATCTCAATAAATATTTATTTAAATTGAATGGGGTATATTTTTAGGAGATAAATGTTCTACTTCTCCATCTTGATACAAAAAAATGTGGAAATCTTTCAAAAAAAGGAAGAAAGCAATCAATTTCAAAAAAGTACTACTGAATCGTGGTATAGAGTCATCCCCATAGTATGCACCATATGGGAAACTTCTTTATTACGGGTTTTACGACAAAAAGTTATTCTTGATAAAAGTTTGTGCATCCCCTAAAACTGAACATGCATCAACAAAATACAGTAAAACACACGTAATATACGAGGAACCTTCAAATATTTGATTTTGTGACGAGTAAAGTACTCTTATTTTGAAAAATCTCGGGAAATGTTATTCAAAAAAGTTGTTCAGTATTAAAAAATAGATCTAGATTTGAAGGCATGGCCATCTAAGTGATGGGCACTACGAAAAAAAAATTGCTAAAAAGATAAATAGATAGCATCCTGTATAAGACGGACCATAGTTGGGTAATATTACGCATTACACAACTATGGTGTTGACCAAAATATTTATTTTATTTTGGATTTTTTGCGATTTGATAATATTGAATATTGAGTTTTTTGTCACAATATTGTCTAATTTTGAGTAATTTTCGGTGTTAACAAAAAATAACAATAATTTCGCACTAAAAACTTCGAAAATTATTCTCCTCTTCAAAAAAATTGACCGTAGTTAACAGCATATTTGTGTAATTTGTAATATTGCAGGTTTTTAAAAGAAAACGTCGTATACAGGATGCTGTCTATTTATCGTTTTAGAAAATTTTTCTTTTCGTAGTCCCATTTAAAAAAATGGGTACAAAAAATAAAACTTCTCTTAGATGGTCATGACTCCAAATCTAGATGTATTTTCCAATGCTGAACAACTTTTTCAAATAACATTTCCCGAGATTTTTCAAAATAAAAGTACTTTACTCTTGTCTCAAAATCAAATATTTGACGGCTCCTCGTATATTACGTGTGTTTTGCTGTATTTTGTTGGTGCATGTTTAGTTTAAGGGGATGCACAAATTTTTATCAAGAATAACTTTTTGTCGTAAAACCCTTAATAAAGACGTTTTCCATATGATCGACAGAACGATAGAAAGTTATGTAAGTACTCTATACATCGAAAATGTTAATTTTTTACAAGTATATTTTCAACCCATTATTACTATGTGATGTCGTTGAGCGATTTTCGGCAAATTTTTCTATCCGAATTCAAATTGAACCAATGCGCTGCTGAAAACAAGCGCACTGTTCGACTTCGGTTCGCGAAATTTCTTTCCGGAGATTTAAACCTCGGGGTATCCTTCGGGATCAAAGAGTTCGAAAGATGGGTGTTTCACAATTTTAACGATCGGCAGAAATTATCATGTTTCAATATCATAACGGGCAAAACTTTTGAAACAACTTATATATCAATTAATTTTGCACTAAGCCACCGTACAATATATGTCAGTGACTTGGCTGACGTTTAATTCACCTATTTTCAGGAAAATATGTTTCGATTTTCAGAATCCTGAAGTCTGCATCCATTTCAACTATAGTCAACAAAAACAATTTTCACTTCCATCATCAAGTTTTTGTAGATAACCACTATTTATTTATTTATTTAGCGTATGGCTTATTCACATCACAAAAGTTAACATAACAAACATAATTGTATAAAAGCATAAAAAGACACAGGAAAGTAAGTTTCCAAACAAACACCTAAGTCACGTACATATTTGATTGCATCCTTAGTCGCTGTCCGGAAGTCCGAGGGGTCACCGGTGTGGGCCATCAGTGGGCAGTTTTCAACGATGTGGCTGATTGTTTCCATATCATCGCACCTGGGGGAAAGGTTTTTACCTCATTCAAAAAGTGACTCAGCGCATCTTCTGCATTTGGTTCTAATTTTATTTAGGGTTGACCATGTTGTGGTAGGCTAGTGGAACATTGACCTCCGGTTCTTCTCGCCAGCGGGCAGTTATGTCAAAATCGGCATCGAGCGGAGTCCGCTTTGTTTCGAGGGCAACGGTATCGGAGTGGATCGATAGTTGAGGATTATTAATAATCTTCTTGAATTCCCAGACAAGAGCGTGCTCTCTACAGAGGTGGGGAGGGGTTATTTGGCTAAGCATGGAGTGCCAGAAAGTAGGTCTTGGTTTGATCGTACCCGTAATAATTGTGTAATTAAGTTTAACATCAACAAGGTCAGCGGTTTCAAGCCACTCAGTAGCGCAGTCTTCAGCTGCTGAATATATCATGCCCAGGGGTGAAGATCTGAGTGTGCAGGCTGCTGCTCTCCAAGTCGTGCCGCATAGTTTCTGGAGGATGTTATTACGCGTTTTGTTCTTCGCTGCTGCTTTCCACAAATGTTCTTTAAAACTCAACGTTCTGTCTAGTGTAACCCCTAGGTATTTAGGTTGTTTATTGTGTTTAAGTAACATGCCTTCAAAGTAGATTTGTAGTTCTCTATTGGCTAATTTGTTGTTCAGGTAGAAACTAGAGACCTCTGTCTCAGCAGCAAGCACTTGGTTTTAGTCTCCACTTGCGAAAGTATTGCCTGATAACCAGGAGGTCTTGTTTGTTAGGATATCCTTGGTGATTTCAATATTCTTGTGTAAGTATTGCCTGATAACCAGCAGGTCGTTTTGTTAGGATATCTTTGGTGACTTCAATATTCTTGTGTCTACCAGCTAGCGTCCAGTCGTCAGCGTATCCGAACTCTTCTCCGAACTTTCTCGAACTCCTTTCAGGAATGTCAGCAATATATAAGCTGAACGGTAGGGAGGACAAGTACTGATCCCTGTGGTAAGCCGTTTTTAAGCCTCTTCTGACACTCATGCTATTACCCAGGAGTACTGGGAAGTTTCTATTGGAGAGAATAGCATTTAAAAATCTACTGTCTTCTTGCAGGATGTTACACGCATGAGCTTGAAAATGATGCCTGATCTCCATACAGTATCGTACGCAACCGTCAAATATTGTATAAAGACGGCTGATGTCTTTAACTGATTATGGAAGCCTGCTTAGATAAATGAGGTTAGTGAAAGGACTCGATCCGTGCAGTTTCTGTTAGGGCGGTAGCCTGCCTGCTCAACAGGAATTTTATCCAATATCTTCTTACTAATTATGTTGTACAATAGCCTTTCTAGAAGCTTGTAGATCATGTTGAGTAAAGCAATCGGGCCTCAACTTCGTGGCATATCGTTTGGCTGGCATGATTTCAGTATGACTATAATTTTTGTTCGTTTAAGGAGATGAGGGATTCTGCCTTTTTGGAGGATATCTATGAAGAAACGGGCCAACCATTGTTGTGTATATTGACCACAGTGCAGAAGAAACTCCGTATGGATGCCGTCGAAACCGGCATCGAAACCGGCGTCCACACAGCAGCTATCTGCAATAGTGAACAGAATGGAATCCTCAGATTCTCTTGTACATGCTCGTTTGAGGTTTCTGAGTTCTCGTTTCACCTCTCTCGTATGGGCTTTCTCTTTTAGGGCTCTACAAATATTTACAATGTGAGATGCGATCTTATTTGGTTGTATGGGGTTGCAGTCAGGTAGGAAGTAAGTGCCGCCACCCAGCTTGCGGAGTAGCGACCACGATTTTCTACTTGATGTTTTAAAGTTCAGGTTTTCGACTGTTTCGAGCCATTTTTCACGTCTTGCAACATCTATACTTTGCAAGAGTTCGTCCGCTATCTCACGTTCGCTACTTTCAAGAAATTCCCTGTATAAGTCTTCACTAATCTCTGACCACCCGTCCGCTATCTCATGAGAGTTCGTCCTCTATCTCACGTTCACCACTGTTGAGGAATTCCCTGTATAAATCTTCGCTAATCTCTGACCTCCCAGGAATGTATTCCCTGTGATACCCCTTAGGAATCTACTTCTTCACTGAGCTTACCACTGTCCCTATAAACCTCACGTAGTTTCCCCTTTCTGGAGGGACCCAGCCTAAACATTTATCTAGACTTTCATAGAAGACGGTAATCAATTCTTTTATCGTGGCAGCACTACTAAAAACTTGAAATTCAGATTAAATGTTTAGAAGGTGTTACTTCAATTTTTGGGTCTCTAGCGGCTTATTTTCCCATTTTATCAAATATGTTTTGTTTTTTTTTTTTTTAGGAGGGCAACTTTTCAGTTGAAGTTTTCTAGGGTTGAATTTCATGAAATTTTTACCGAAAAAGTTTTTATGCTTGCACACGATATAACCATAGTACTCAAGCCTTTGATTATTGTTTTTTGTAGTACCTTGCAGATTTGAAGAACAGGAGAGCAAGAATCATCATCGCCGATGTTATTGAAAACGTAGCTAGGACGGTGATGTGTGAAGCATATAAGCAGGAAATGACTGCCAAAGAGGGTTATGTTTGGTTTTTGCCAATATGGCTAGATCCTAACTGGTATGATACCGATGTCCATAACATCAATAGTTCGGAAGTTGTTAATTGTACCACACAGGAGATGATTGAGGTAATTTTACGATTTCTGTTTTTATGTACCGGTATTTACCCGAAGTGTAGAAGTGGTGTATGCAGTTTATATTAGCTTTATCTAAAAATGTTTTGTTTTTTAGGCGATCGCGGGATACTTTTCCATGACGCACGCATACTTTGCAAAAGACGATTCAATAATGCAAGAAAATATCACAGTAGGAGAGTGGAGAAAAAAAAATGATTTTAGAATAAAGAACGCAAATTACGCAGGATTTGCTTATGATGCAGTTTGGACATATGCACTCGCTCTAAATGAACTAGTGAATACCGACCCGGAAGCTTTATCAGTTTTACACTCTGAAAGCACAACTAAGTTAGTACATTTCTATGTGAAAAGTATAATATTTTCTAGAAACCTCTTACTCTATAATTGGAACATTTTTTCTGTTGAGTTGCCAAGGCTGTAAATAAATAAATGATGCACTTCAAAAATTCAATTATGTAATGAATAAGATTCAAAAATTATGATTCACAAATGATATTCGAAATCAACAACTCAATTTAAATTTTGTGAAAAAATTTTATTCTTTCACTTTTTCAGTAAACTGGTCCGAATCGTGGAAAAAACTGATTTTCACGGCGTGTCAGGTCGCATTAAATTCCGAGGTGGCCCATCACGGTTCTCCTTCATAACCATCGTTCAGTGGTATAATAACAGGACTAACACAATCGGACACTTCTATCCCAATCTGACAGAACACGAACCCGAGATCCTTGGTGGTGAGTTGAAACTCGATGAAACCGTGTTAAAATGGTTCACATCCGATGGTAATGTTCCAAAAGATGGTACTCTTCCACCTCCAGCGTGTGCTGTTGATGGGCTAGCGCGAGCATTCAATGTTGAATGCCAGACAGCCTGGGTAATTCTGAATATTATCATTGCGATCTTGTTCATTATGTCCGTAATGGGGGCATGTTATTACATGAAGAGGAAATACGATTTGAAGGTGGAAAAAACCAAAAATTACATGAGGTATGTCCATCGACATAGTAACGCTGTTAGGATTGGCATTTCTACAACAAATATATCTTTACAGATCTCTTGGTATTCCATTCAACCTTGCTAGTGCCAGCGATCTCGATAAATGGGAAATTCACCGAGAAAGTGTGGTGATTAACCGAAAACTAGGCGAGGGCGCTTTTGGTACAGTGTATGGAGGAGAAGCTGACCTTCCTTCCACGGGATGGACCGCCGTAGCAGTGAAAACTCTAAAAATGGGCTCCACAACTGAAGAAAAGCTCGATTTTCTTTCTGAAGCTGAGGCAATGAAGAGGTTTGACCACAAAAATATTGTTAGGCTTCTTGGAGTATGCACCAAAGAAGAACCAGTTTACACCATCATGGAATTTATGCTATATGGCGACTTGAAAACTTACCTGCTAGCACGTAGGCACCTGGTGAAGAATAAGAACATTGAGGAATATGAAGAAATTTCCCCAAAACGTCTAACCAATATGGCTTTAGATGTTGCAAGAGGTTTGAGCTATCTTGCTGAAATTAAATTTGTTCATCGTGATATCGCTTCCAGAAATTGTCTCGTAAATGCTCAGCGAACTGTTAAAATAGGTGATTTTGGTATGACTCGAGCAATGTTTGAAAACGACTATTACAAGTTCACCCGCCGAGGTATGCTACCAGTAAGGTGGATGTCTCCTGAAAGTTTGGCTTTGGGAGTTTTCACGCCAGCTTCAGACGTATGGAGTTTTGGCGTATTACTTTATGAAATCATAACGTTCGGTAGTTTTCCATTTCAAGGAAAAAGTAACACCCAAGTGTTAGAGATCGTTAAAGAGGGACAAACACTGGAGATTCCTAGAGGGATAAAACCTCAATTGTGAGTAGACTTTTCATATAGATTTTTTTTAGCTCAACACACTATTGCTATCTTGGAAATAGTGAGACTAAAAAGGTTGGTTGAATAAGAAAAAAGTTGCCTATTCGAGGAGACAAAAAATATTTTGTCAGATCGGAAGCGTCAATGGCCGTCATTTATTGGCTCTACCTCAATTTTTTTTTCATCAGTTTTAGTAATCACCATCATAAGATATTCAAGCAGGTATTTCTCGGCGTTTTTATTCAAAGAAACATCTGATTCAGATCCTAAAACTCCCCGTCAAAAATGTCTGTCAAGAAAAGTAATTGAAATTCTTTATTTCTAGAATTGAGACATATAAAAACTTCAAATAAGTATTACTAGACTTTTTATTCTACTAAACGTAGTCAAAATTCGATCACTGGTAAATTTTTTTCAAGGTCCAAATTTTCAACTGCTATCGCAGAGAGGGGCAAAAAACATATGTAAAAATGTTACATATAAATACTAATGAACTGAAGTAAACTGACATCAATAATATATGTATGTTTTATAGTTTCTAACCTTCAATGTAGCCTACGATTGTCTATAGTTTCTTAAATACAGGAAGATAATATTATCCATTATACAATTTTCACACACGTTTAAATTTCGAGACGCGTTTCTCTAACACCAAGCTTTCTCAAAACTTTCTACTAAAGAAATTAAAGTATCAGGTCATTCCATTCATAATAGAAAGATAATAATAACAATTGTTTTGTAATGATGCCAGCGCGCACTCACAATGTGTAGTTCATAGGTGATTTGGAGAAATAATCCGACTGACAATAAAGTGGTGGTTCTGGTCAATTGGAGGCTTCAATAGAATCGTGCTTTTGTTGCACTTCAGTTTAACCGACCTGCCAAAAAATAGTAGAACTCTTGTAAAAGGCCGTCACTATCAGCTTGTTAGATCTGCTCATAGCACATGATTCTTAGACATAATAAATACTTACTCCCCATCGAGAAGGCAATGAAGAATGTTTTCCTGTGATGTTAGCAGGCTAGATCTAAACTTATAGAATAAAAAAAATAACTTTTGTCTAATTTCTACTAATTTCTCAAGTAAACTTGGGAATGGTTTAATAAACCAAAACTGGTCTTAACAAATTGAAATCTTATTAGAAATCAAACAAAAGTCATTTTCTTCATCTTATATTCAATGTGAATTTCTGCAAAATAAATAGGTCATCAATCAAACAAGTTACACCTTAAAATTATTAATTTTAAATGAAGAGCATATTTCAATTTAGCGTACGTTCAAGGAATTGGGCTCTCTACAAGGTTATTTAACGCTAAATCTATCGATTTGCCGGTTTGATAAGCATACTGATGGTTATTCAGGAGAGATGCATATGCGTAATGCCACCCTCCTGATGTGTCCGTCCAGTATACTCTCAAGTCCTTTCAACAGGAAGGATGTAAGGCTGATTGATCGTACCGATTTAGGGTGTGAGTCTTTCCGACCCACTTTAGGTATATATACCACCCTTGCTGCCAACCAACTGAGTGGTATATAGTTCCTCGCTAGACTAGCTCTATACATTTTTATGAGACTAGGTAAAATTATTTCCAGTCCGTTTTGAAAAGCAGCTGGAAATATACCATCCTCTCCAGGAGATTTGAAGGGCTGAAACGACTTAGCCAATTCAACTGCAGGTGCTGTGATAACCTTGTTGACGACCTCCCAGTCGTTCTTTCTTGGGCGTTTAGCGAACTCGAAGATGGGCTATCAAGAGTCAGATTTTCAGGAAAGTGGTTTTCTATCAAAAGATCTAACGTTTCTTTACTGAAGGTCGTGAATGTCCCATCGGGTCATTTAAGCGACCCAATTTCAGCAGTCGGCTCTCTAGAGAGAATCTTGTGAATTATTGTTCTGCGAGGTAAATCAGAGATACTCTCACAGAAGTTCCTCCAATACTCCCGTCTTGCCTTTCTAATTTCCTTGTTGTATGTAGTTAGAGTAGATTTATAAAGCTCCCAGTTACCTGACTCTGTAGCTCGATTGAATAATGAAATTCTTTTCTTTGTTTTTCAAGTCTCTTGTTCCACCAAGAAGAGTTATGGTTCTCTTTCAATCCTCAGTGGACAGTTCTCATAATAGGATGAGATCACTGCTTCGCGAAATTGCTCTGCTACTGTATCCACATCATTACAACTGTGATTAGTTATGAGTTCGTCAAAGTACGATTGGAGGTAGTTTTTATACCCACTCCAATCAGTAGATTTTGAGTCACGATATTCCACTACTGGTCTTAGACCTGTTTTAATATTGGAAACAATATACAGTGTGTAAAAGCCAAATGGAATATTTACATATTTTAAGGAAATCCCGAAACACGTCAAATATAAATTATAATTTGATATACTTCAACGGAAAAATGCTACCCCTACCTTCAACCCCCCTCGAATGACAGGGTACAACCCCCAATTTATTAAATGGGAAGTATAGGCTTGTGATATATAGTTTGATAGGTTTCTTCATTCTCTATTCAAAAATGTTATCGCTTTCAAGATTATTGCAACAATTAAGATGAAATAAATTAAAATCATGTGGTTATGGAAATTCGATAAATTGCATTCAAAACTTATTGCAGTATACCTACTCAAAACTCATTTCATGTTGAGGAATTGATAATAAGAAAGTAAGCAAAAACCATAGCAATGTTCTTTTTAAATGGTATACTTTAAAAAACTGTAAATAATTTCTGTGGCAACGTTAGTTTACGCCTTGTCAGCTTGTTTTGTATGTTACAACATTAGTTGTCAGTATTTTTTTAAAGTTCGTTAACTACAAGTCCGAAAAATGGTTAGATTAACGGAAATGCATAAATATCAGTTTTACAAATGATTGGTTACGGAAATAAAACATAACAGGAAGTAGCTCGCCTATTTCATGAGAAATTTATTAATTTACCGCCCATATGGGCGGTAAATGTGAAGCTAAATTTATTCTTAGAACGATAAATCAAACAATGCTTAGATAGGGCAACTAAGACAATCACATTAGGTAAAAACAAGAACAAACATATTAAACCTTGGATTACCACGGAACTCATAGATTCTATAAAGTACCGGGATTATCTTAAGAAAACATGGAATAACACCAAAACAATTGAAGCAAAAATT
>WOGM01001033.1:0-10720 GCA_015342125.1 Leptinotarsa haldemani | reverse complement strand
TTGTGAGATTTTTACTAAATAGTTTTACAAAAACGCAACACGTGTTTCGCCATACAATGGCTTTTTCAAGCGTGTCTTAAATCAGTGTTGCGAAACACGTGTTGCGTTTTTGTAAAACTATTCAGTGAAAATCTCACAATAAAATGTTTTTGTAATACGATAGTTATGGATTTTCATCAAGTATCGGCCGATTCCATCATTTATCAAATATCATTATGAGTTTTTGTACAATGAAATGTTTTTTAAAGTAGGTGCTTATAACACAAAAGTAGACAATACTATACAAAATTCTAAAGTGAATTCCCTTCGTGATCGTTTTCTGAAGTAAAAAAGAAGTAGGGATGACATGCATATCTCGAATTATAGGAAGGGATATGAATTCTTTTTTGATTTATTGAAGCTAATAGGTTAAAATTATCAGTTCCTTGTATTTTCCTTCTCATTATCGAAAGAATAGGTCAAATGAAAGTTTGTATATGATGCAAATGTTTGAGATAAATGTGTCAATTATCTTTATTTTAGTACTAGTTTTGCTTCTTCATTGCTGAGTCATTATCGCATTAAGTTATTTCATAGTGGTCTTTGGTGGTCGTGCGAGCAATATTATCAACAAATCAACATTTTCTGTAAAAACAAAAGTTGTTTTCGGTGTAATGAATTGTTCTAACGATGTTCAGTTTGATCCAAATATTACATAATAAAACGTTCAATTTTCTACTGCTAAGATATCATATAATTTTTGTTTTAACGAACATGGTCAAAGTTTAGATTGGAAGGGGTATATTTTCCAAAAGAGGTATTGATTATGGAAAGACAGCTTTTTAAGTTTCCACTTCTTCATCTTTATACAAAAGTACGAGAAACTTCCGAAGAAAGTTAGAAAGCAATCAAGTTTATTCTGAATTCGATTGTTTTCTTCTTTCTCGAAATGTTTCTCACATTTATTATATGAAGATGGAGTGCAAAAACTGTTTCTCTCCATGGTCATAATACTTGCAGCATGACATAGCCAAGGAAAAGTATGGACAACAATCGGTTTCTTAAACAACGTCCTCAACTTGTTTGAATTTAATAATGATAATAATAATAAAAATAATAATACGTTCGCGTAAGACATTTGATACAATATCGCATGAGCTCATCTTGCATTTGCTGCCTTGCGGTACCCGACAAAATAGTGAGATGCATTGAACAACTGATACCACTCTGGCGAACTCGCTTCAGCATAACATTGGTCAAGCCAGAGTCCAAACAGGGTAGGTCACTTTCAGAAGGGATGTATTTCAGGGTGATTCCCTCAGTCCCTTTCACTTCTGCATCTCACTATTGCGTTCAGAAATACTCGAGGTTATAACTGTGGCACCTCCGGAAACCGGAGGCACAAGGTCACCCATTTGTTTTATATGGATAATTTTAAACTTCATATCTCTGAAGAGAAGGATTTCCATCAGTCCTTGAGGGTGGTAGAAGAGTACACGCATGTTATCGCTATGAAATTCGGGATAGACAAATGTGTACTGATCCATCTCAAAAGAGGACGATGCGAGGACTACGGAGAGGATGTGCAGCTCGTAAATGGGAGCATCCTATACTATTTGGATGCCGGCAAGACGTATACTTTTACCTCGGGAAACAACGCCACTCACAAGAGGTAGCAGCAGTGAAAAACTCTCTCCGCGGCAAGTATCAGCACAAACTTCGACAGATGTGGTCATCGGAACTGTAAGGGAAGAACAAAGTTGCTGCAACAAATATGCTTGCCGTTCCAATCTTACTCTACTCGTTTGGATTAGTGAAGTGGACTGTATCAACTTGACGTAAAGACCCCAAAAAATGATGCATCTCTATAGGAGTTTGCATCCCATATCGTCCGTTCCACGGTTGTACTTCCCTCGACAACAGGAAGGCCGTGGACTTTTGAGTTTGGATATCTACATGACAGAATGGTACTGGATATAGCCTGTGAAGTTGTCAGGAGTTCGAATCCCCTTCTCTGCATAGTCCGTGACCATAAGATAGCAGAAATTGGAGCATTTCTCTTTAGGGCAGCTGCCCGAGCAGCTAATAAACTCGATTTAGTTTTCAACACTGATCTAGGTGACCACAGCTCTCACCGAGTTGGGACCCGTTCAGCAAAAAACTCATATGAAAGTCGCAGAGATCACCTCACTTCTGCGGAAACACAAGGATACGCAAATTCATGGGGTCTTCTTTAATAACATTGGAGACCTTGGCATATCAAAGCGCCTGACTTTTGCTTTCCTCAGGTCGAGTAAGCTGAAGTCGGTAACTGAGGGGTTCATCATGGTTTTCCAGGATGGTATCTACAAAACAGTCTACCGCAGTCGCGTCATGGGATCAATCAACGGAGCACACGTCTACTCGCCACGAATGCTCATTATATAAATAATCTAACTTCAGCAGTTTTACGGCAAATTCACTTCCAACAAGATGGAGTACTCCCTCATCATACCAGAGATGTTCTTAATTACAAATTGTTGCAACCAATGGTTCAGTACAGTGCCTGACACCGGGTCTGTGCTGAAATGTATCTTGAACAAGAAGGAATACACTTTGAAAATTTACTGTAGTGAAATATTAAAAAAAAACTAGGATATTGCAAAAAATTAAGTGCATCGCTCTAATTATTAGTTGATTTTTTTGAATTGATTGATCCAATTGCAAATAAATTAGTTACGTTATTTTCGTCAAAAAATCCTTTTTTCAGAATTTGCTTACAAAAGTACATAAATTATTAACCATGGTACACTTGACAAAAGTTAATATATTATTATCAAATATTTTTCTCAGTAATATTTTACTTATGTTCTTATTTGTAATCAATCGCAAATAAATTAGTACCATTAGATTAGTAAAAAATCCTTTTTTTTTCAGAAAGTGCTTGTATAAATATGGTCGGTATTTCAATAATAATACTTATACAGGACATTGTAATTTTGCCAACTTGTCTTATTCATATCTAACGTATTATACTTAACATCCCTAAAAGAGCCATCCGCCTGATTGGAGGCGCGAACATCACTTGCAAACTTGATATTCTGGAACATCGAAAAAAGGTTTGAGATTTATCTCTTTCGTATGGATACATTCACGGGAAGTGTTCAAGTGACTTGGCACATTTATTCCACCAAGAGCGGTACATATCAGAAATACGCGACGGACTGTGGCTACTCATCGTTTTGAGGTTCCACTTAGTACATCTCGAACTTCACTGTTTAAGAACTCTTTCATTTGGAGAACTGCGTGTATATGGAATAAACTTCCTGAGAACGTTTTTCCAAATGGATTTAATCTTCAGCGATTCAAATCCAGTGTGAATCGCTACGTTCGCACAGAGCGTTTTAAGGATTTTCTTGTGTTTTGTCTTAAAAAAAAAGAAAGATTGTAATTATCTATTACCTGAGGTCCTTACGTCCAATCACGATCGCCTAGGCCGTGATTTCAAAAGTGTCTCTGAAAAATTAAACACGTGCTAGTATAGAAAATATGTCTAATTATTGTCTAATAGATTCTTTGACGTTGAATTTCGACATTGACCAGTTTTAAGGGTATCATACCATTGTTTTTCAGTGTTATTCTGTCTTCAAGTCCGCTTACAAAAGGTGTTCATGGGATAGTTAGAAACTATGGAACAAAAGATTTTCCCCTGAATTTGGCTTGATGTTACTGCCTGAGATTTACTTGATGTCTTAAATCTCAAAAGTTGTTGGCCACAGAAAATAAGTGTTTTAAGTGCCCAGTTTGAAACCGTAGAAACTAGACACTGGTAGCTCAGTGGGACATATGGGTGGGCACGTTAAACGCTAAGCTTAGTGAAAAGGCTAAGTTCAAACGAGGACAAATAAGTATGTTCAATATCTCAAGAATATCAAGTGACAATTACTTTTTCTCTTAAAATTTCCCATTAATATATATATGAATATCAAAGAGGCAACCAATACTGTAATAAAATCTTATATCGGTAAACAATAACTTCAACTTCAAAATGATTACTGACCAAAATCACCTATTTGTATCAGTAACTATCTGATTAACATAGATCTAACTCAATAAAACTAAATGTGACATGATAAGGATAACTATACTGCAGTGCACTTTGGTTTTCAATGAATTGGTCTATATAGGGTTCTATTCTTAATAATATTGTGATAAGGTAACTTGAATGGAAGGTGACTACTATACTATTAAATGGATATGAATACTAATAATAATTGACTGGAAATTGAATTCTTGGTGGTATTCTTCAATACATGTTGTTACATTTAACGGATTAACGGGGAATGATGAAATATGCTCTCAGCTATACGATGTGGTCAGGTTTATATGCAAGAAAAATATATTCACAGCTCTAAGGACTCCTCAGGTTTGTAAACAGGACCACAGTGGTGTCTATAACGAAACAGTTCTGATGGTGCCTCCTCAGCTGCGAAGCATCCGGAAGGTATAAATTGGCCTTAGATGACAAAGACTGTAGGGACTCTAGAACTTCATCATATGAAAGAAGCCTCAGAAGAAACTCCAGGTGATAGATCACTGTATTTTGTTCCTTTTTTCTTTACCCAAAAATAGGTAATACCTGTGTTGTTGTGCGGGTTCTGTATGAGAATTTACAGTACCAGCCACATGATTTTCAGCCAATTTTAATCCCTCAGAAGAGGCAGTCCAAAAATAGGAAAACATTTTGTCTTAATGCCAACACTAGTGAAAAAATGAAATCTCAAACTATGTACAATGAGAAAAAGATCTCTAGCTTACTTTTGCCACCGAGCTGGACCTCTGCTGCTTTACACAAAAATGGTCGTCGGGAAGGTCTTAGTGGGCAGCACACCCGAAATCTCACCGGAAGATCCTCTTTTTTTGCATACCCCCCACACAGCATAAATCACAGATCACCTCTTATATGGCGGGAGCCATTCGAACATACACTCAGTATAGGATGTTAATCATCCCAAAATGATGAAAACAGCACCCAATATCGATGTAATACGATATTAATTGGATTTCTAACGAAAGTTAATTACAAATAATTAATGACAGTTCGAAATCGTTGTTTTGATTTGAAACTTCAATCTTTGAATTTTGACATGCGCAGATTTAGCTGCCGGAAGGGCACAACATAACATAATGAGGAAGAAGTATCAATACTGTTATCGCACCGAGAGGATAATTTTTAGCGACCTTGACATACATATACCTCACCTCATATCAGTGTACCAAAACAAAAAAAATATATCTTGTCGACCCACAGTGAACTACGGTAACAATCGAGGAAAATGAACGAACAAAAAAAACCAAGTAAATTGACAACATAAAACATCAATGATGAATGGCCCAATGAAACAAATTACTAAAGTACATAGTCGCCGCGATACTATTCAAAATTGTATTCTCTTACAGTATTTTCGTAACGTTGAAAACGAAGTGTAACACTGGTATTCTGTAAATAAATGAAATAAACTACCTATTTATTTAAGTCATAGCACTTCTCTCCTGGTGTTTTCAAATTGTCCATGTGTAATTTTTCATGATTTTTTGTGGAAGCTGTTTCCATCGCTTCGTCAACTCTTGTGATTGTGGAAGGGTTTTCGAATTTGTTAGCGTGTTATTGTCTCAAGTATTTTTTCACGTAGGTGTCAGAATCACATTTGGTCATTTCCGAGTTATCGCGTGTTTTATTACATTTTGAAATAACCCATTTCTTTTTGATTCATAATCTTTCTGTTTATTTCCGCGTAGAAGAATTAATTTTTTTCTTGGTGGTCATTTGTGCAGTCATTGAGAAGATTATGTCTATGTCGATATGGAATGAATTTTCATTGGTGATATGACCATTAACTACATCGATAGGTTTCAATTTCCTTGCAGAATGTATTGAGTTATTGTGTGCAAGTTTAGTCTAAACCATTTTCATTTGAGGGGGTGTTTAAACAAATTCTCTAGTATTCAGATATCTGATATGTTCAATGAGAGTAGAGTGAAATCTTCCAATTTGTTCATTTGAAGTTCATACCTAGGAGAAAACCAAGCATCAACATCCAAGAATAAATAGAAGAAATAAAACTCAACACCAGCTTCCCCAAGGAAAAAGTTTTGTGAAAAGTTTCAGCAAAAGCAAAAATTTTTTGTAAGAAACGGAAGTTGTTGTATGCAGAGATAACCGTCTCACAAATCGTATTACAAGCGGTAGCAGCTTCCACGGAAAGTGCTTATTGTGCATCATAAGCAAAATGAACACTTGCGAACAAAGCAAACGCTGACGATATGCATATCCGATTTCATAAAGATCATATAAATAGACCCTGCTGGGTTGCATGAATGTTATTATTGGTTTAGTCATGCTAAGTTAATGTTCATTCTCATTATGCTTTCGATATACTAAAACTTTTCATTTCATTCAACTATTATGTCAATAATACAAGTTGTAATAAAGTGTTTAAAGTAAATACATCGGATCTTAAAAAAGTGAAAACCAGATACAACATAGGTCTCTGTTCTAAAACTCCACTTTGTTGAGTAATCGCGAAATCATTCTTCTCAATGTCAAATTTCAAATTATTTATTTCCAAATAATTGTTGAATTACGGTTTGACCATACAAAATATGTTCACATCTATGACGATGACGACGACAACGTTCACTGCTTGGATTGGTTACACCTTCAATACATTTAAGGTCATATGATGTGGCTCAAGCTCAAACTCTGTGCTCGAGGTCATAATGGCTTGCATATAGATCAAGGTCGTGTGGGGACATTCAAGTTCACATTCCGTGCACATTGTTCATGGTCGTGTGGAGACAACCACGGTCAAGGGCTAGTAGTGGGCGACTGGAGATTTAGAACCGTCATTAGCACATTACTCCTGTATATTCAAACATTTCAAGTAACAGTACGTCAGAATTAAAAATCGACACTTTGTCCATGACATTGAACAATATTATTCATGATACATGATAATGAGTATACAATTTTCACAATGAATTCAATTCAGTACTCGTTTCGATTCACGGTAGCTTTATCAGTTGGACTGATGAAACTGCTGTACAGCAAATAGCGTCTTAAATAAAATTCATTGTGTTATCATTATCATGGATAGTATCACTGATTGTAATCAAGTAACGGAATCGAATGTATCTATTATAAAAAGTAGTTTCATGTGATTAATTTGTATTTATCTCACAACGATCATTTACGGAAAAAATAATTTTAATATTTCATGATATTTATTGAATTGAGACAATATGTACCTATTAGGAAAGAAGTTTTCCTTCAGAATAATATTTTGGCGCTATATACCTTATGTCTACCGAAAATAAAAGATAGCTAATAAAATAGAAAATAAAATGTTAGTCTGTTGCAAATTAATTTCTTTTTGGAACATTCCCAAACTCGAAAACGAAACCGATTCGTTGGTACTTCCACTGTCAATGTTGGAATATTCATTATTTTGAATAATGTATAGCTAACCTAGAAGTTATTCTCCTTGTAAGAACAAACCTTGATAGTATGATTTGTAAACGGATGTGACCTATTTTTAAAATGAAATATAAAATTCGTAAAATCGTTAATAACATTGTGTTATAGAAGGAAAACATGTTCGTATAAATCAATCTTGTTGTTGGAAAAGTACTGGTGTGTTGGCAAAATACTTCAAACGTATAATTCACGAGGTGTTAGGTGACGCGTAGCATCCTTGGAATTATTGCACACCATTTTTCAGGACACACATTGGTATTCGGTTCTCTTAATCATGAATTGAACTGTAACAGAGATCATTCATAAGAAATTATAGCTACACAATATAATAAATATAGTTCTGATATAAAAATGTTGTTACCTGTATTCAGGGTAAATTGTACAGTACTATCCTTCGTTGTTATGGCTTGCCAAGAGAATTTTGTTTATTATTGTCCAGCTTCCCCAAAGATTGTTTTTTATATATGGTCATCAATGGATTTCTCTTGGCTAAGAAACTATCTATCAGAAGAAGAACACTGAAGAATAATTCCTCTCTAAGAAAGTGAATGTAATCTAAACGCGTTCCACCAACCTAGTTGGCGGCTTCACACTAATAATAATGATATTTATTTGCCAAATCTTCTCAAAATTATTACATTGAAAATTTTTTACTAAAAAAATTATCCTATCAAATTTGTCTATTTCTAGTCATGTGTGTCGAAATAACCAATGAAACCATCAGTACACTGATAACTACCCATGGATAGTTTTCACGGGTAGTTATCACTTATGTCATGACATTGCTAAGCAACCAACACAATAAAGTTGTTTGTTTGACATTTCAGTAATTACAGCAAGATCAACGGAATATCATTATACGAATTGTTCTTTTAATAACTATGTGTTCAATAAATAATTTTGTTCGAATTGCAAAAAATTTTCTCACCGAATATCCCTCGAACATTGATAAATAACTCATAATTTTATCACAACTTCCTCAAGCACGTTATTTCGAAAACTGTGATAAAATTATTTCGTTAGTTATCAATGTCCTTGGGATATTATAGCTGATTATTATAAATCATAAAGGTATCTCAAGTAGTGAACAAATAAAGGATAGCCATTTAGGTTCACATGGAACCTGTCTGTGGAAACGAGTGTTTTTTTGTTTCGTCTTATGAGAATCGTGATTTTTCTACCTCATCAGATTACATCCTTGTTATCGCGGAAAAAATAAATTTTTAAATTCTCTAATAAGCTTATAAAAGGAAACTAAAACTAATGAAGAAGAAAAGAAAATAAGACATACGAATCAATTTGCTGTGCCCACAGTGTTTCCGACGATTTGTCTAGTTTGTTCAAGAATCCGTTTTGTAATGCGTTTCTTCATCAGACAAATAGTATTAAGTGTGTTAACTTAGACAGGAATATGATTTACAAAATCAGCTCCAATATAGGTGAAGCATCTTTGACCAATTGGTTTATTTGCTCTTGGTATGTGCATTGCTACAGAGTTTGTGCTCGTGTTATTCGATTGTGGAGTAAGTTTTCAAGTAATTTCTATTTTTCAGGAGTAATGTAATAATCGTTTCAATAAACAGTTGCCTCAAATCTAAAATTTTTAATTTCCCATAGAGCTGTTCTGTTGCAAAACGAGAGCTTTTGTTATATATAATTTTCAAAATACATTTCTGTATTTTTTCTAGTGAACCGAGTACAGTTACATTTATACCACCCCAACCAATTATACAGTATCGTACAAGAGATTCTGCAAAGGCTTGGTATATTTTCAATTTGTTAAGGGTTAGTATATTTCGTAGCTGGCGAATCCTAAATAGCAGTCCTCTCAATGTATTTTTCAAGTTACGTACTCGACCATTCCATCTGAGAAAGCTATCTAATTTAATACTTGAGTACTTCGCTGATTTAACTAACTTGACATTTTTGGAATTGAAGTTTATATTTATATATTATATTTCGGCCTCGTCTCATAAATAAGAGTAATTGTAGTACCCTCGCTTGCGTACAGAACCACACATTTTTAAAGCTAGACGACAAACGCTGTCCTTTCCCATCTCCGGCAACACCGATTCATGCCCAGTTCAACTCATTCTTTGTTTGTGTGTCGAACCGTACACATTACTCATCGATAGGAAAATTTTCTTTGTGTTTGAATATTATGCGAAAACGATCCAAAAGGCGACGTAGCCGTAGTAGGGGAAAATATCAAGATGATCATGTGGACAATTGAAGACGAATCCGCAATTTGAGAAGGTTGGAATAACTATATAATAACTTGGAGAAAAAATCGCCGGCGGGTTTTTCACGCCCAGAACGAAGGGAAAGCTCTGCGGGGTATGCTGAGCATAGCTGAAATGTGTCACATTCGCCCAGTTTAGTAATTTCAATATACCCTAGGGAGAGTTTGATAGAACATGTCCCGGTGAGAGGACAGGAAAACACTGAACCCCAAGGTAGGTTCCTGAATGCTTGTGATAGCATTGAAATATTGTTTGTGATAACAATAGACAAGGAAATATTAGGCTTGTGATAATCTAAATATAAATATATTAATAATTATCTGTGTGAAGATAATTTTTTGGATACATACTTAAGTTAGTTTCTTTTTTTTTCCACGGTGAGATGGAAAATTACCATAGTTATTATCTATGTGAGGATAAGTGTTGGGATAACTATAATGTTTTTTCTCTTTTCTTTGAATTTAGATGAGCTAATCGGTACAGAGGACACCCAGCCAGAGGATATGGCATTAAGTGAGGAGGTACTTTCAATGTTGGGAACGGATGTAGCTGTCCCTAGCCAGGTAGGACCTCCAATCCATAAAGATCTAGCTTCAAGGTTGTCGGGTATCCTAAAGAATGGTTTATCTAACGAAGAACGCTTGGGGCTTCTCAGCAAATATCCTCCTCCAGAAAATTGCAATTTACTAGCTGCGCCAAAATTAAATCCTCTGATTGTTGCAGCTGTATCTGAATATGTGGCTCGCCGAGATGCTCGGCTGGCAAACCTACAAAATCAAATTGGTGCAAGCCTTGCTGGAATAGGCGGGGTCTTAACATCCATGCTGAAAAAGGAGGGGGGAGATAGCAGGTACATTCAGGCCTTAAGCGATGCTTCTCGACTTGTCGCGGATCTTCATAAGCAAGAGACAATATCACGAAGGGAATTGTCTTCGTTCAACTTGAACAAAAACCTGATGGAAACGCTGAGTGGTGCTCCGAG
>WOGM01001031.1:0-10723 GCA_015342125.1 Leptinotarsa haldemani | reverse complement strand
GAAGCAATAAGTCATTCCCAACAATAGCTTTGAAATTCGAAGTTTCAGTGGGTATAACATGAACTTTCAATACAACTTCTTCGCCATTGACCAGTAAATTGTTTTCGAAAAATCCTCTTGTTGAGATTTTATTTGGTCCGATGCCTCTCAGACAGATTGAATGATTATTTAGTTCAATTGATTTGAAAAACATATCATAGACATCTTGTCTTATTGCAGTTATATCACTACCTGTATCTAATAGTGCAGTCAACTGAATACCATCTATAGTTATATCCACACTGTTTCTGGAGCCCATTTCTACTATTGCTATATTGGAACTGCAACCGTTTTGATTTCCATTCATTTTTTTGGGACAATTTGTCGAAACATGTCCATATCCAGAACAATTGAAACACTTCGTTCCTTTGAATTTATCAGGACATTTTCCAGACATATGACCTCTATTGCCACAGTTGAAGCAACGTCCCTCACTTCTCTTCTTGACATGCTTGTCATCGTTACCCGTCTTCGTTTCCTTTCTCCAATCTTTTCTAGAATCCTTACCTTGACTTCTTTCATATCCTTGAGTTGATCTACCAGCTCTCACTTGTTCATAGATCTTGACTTTGTCTTTGAATTCAGAAAAATCTCTTGCTCCATATAAAATAATTTTATCTGAAGTATCATCCTGTATACCATCAATGATATATTGAATTACAACCTCTTGCTCAAGATTTGCTCTACTTCCTATTTCCCGCATGTGAAGAACATACTCCTGTACTGATTCTTCTCGTTTCTTTTTTCGAGCCATCAACAACTTATGTATCTGAGCACTGCTTACCTTAACTTCAAATTCTGCTTTCAATTTCTTCTTCAGAATTGACCAATTCGTAATTCCTCTCTCAGACTGAATAAATAACTTGGCTAATCCAGTCAAAGATTTTTTTGCGTAAATCAGTTTTTGTATATCATTCCATCCTGTTAGTTTTGAAATTTCCTCGAAGTCCAAAATCCATTTATTCACCGGATAGTCATCTTTTCCATCAAATGTTCTTATACTATCCTCAACATCTCTAAAACTTAACGCGAATGATTCTCTTCTTTTTGATTTTCCGCCTCTTCTAACACAACCGCCCTCATCACTATCACTTTGTTCGGAATCTTCATTCACTTCTGACTCCCCGTCTTCTACCTCATCGTCTGTCTGTCCCTCATTGATTTCATTCACAACTTTCAAGTCATTCATGAAAGAACAAATGCGATCTAACACTTCATCACTATTACCCGAATAATCAAGATCAAGTATGTGACACACAGCAACAAGATCAGATAACTGCACTTCCTGTTTTATTTCACTTACCTTTTTTTTATATTCCTCTGAACCTTTATTCAAATTGAAACCAGAAAAAGCACGTAATGAACTTCTCGTTTTCCGATTTTCACCAGGTTGACCGTAGGCAATAACGTGTAACGCCTTAATCGCTTTCAACGAACCGCTAGAAATATTTTTAGCTATTTTCGGAATATCACCAAGGTTAGCCATTATAAATATTTTGTATAATGTCAAAAAACAGAACAAAAGTAATAAAGTGAATAATCAGTGGGTATTCAATACTTTCTATAAATTCAGTGAAACAGAAATGAAGTACCTTATACAAATCGAGTCACGACTTCAAAATGAATTAGCTTCCGAACTATGAATATTAAAATTTCAGATCAAGTGAATATTTGACGTTTACAAATGTCAAAATTAAATATTACAAAATTAGTAATAAAACAACTCAAAAATTCTTCAATTAATTTCAAAATCAAATTGTAGTAATCGTCGTGCTCGTCTATGTCTCCACTTGATGAGGATTAATGGAAAATATATGCCTCCTACCTTGTCGGATTCCCAATTACCAAGCTAAATGCAGATGGTGAATCAAGGATTCAAATTCTTTCCACAAACTAGTTGATGTGCTTCAAACCTTCCACTTGCTGTCGATATGATGGTCTTGTCGCCCTCTGTTCTCACAAGATTATGATTAAATTTCCTTTCTTCGTCTTTCGTCGTATCGTCGTAGCTAACTCCGTCTACTGTTGGCTTAGCTGAGCTGCTCTCTCCTCAAACTTCGGTTATTTTATTCCACTCTATCCCGGACGAGCCCCCAAAATGTAGGCTTGTTTTTCGTTGTCTAGGGTTAACGAATAAGAACTCCTCGTAATAGATCAAAAAATGTATTTCATCAACCAACTTGANCAACCAACTTGAACGTCAATATTCGCTTGTGATGAAATATCTGCGTCTTTGTGCAAATAGGTCGCGGCTCGACTTGAATATTGCACCGTCTTATTAATGTTTATTCGTGAATCGTGAATATCGTCTAATCGTCTTAATATCTGACAAATTCTTGCCCGTCATTATTTATATCCCTTGTTCTGTTATGACTTCACCATGGTTTCCGAAAATATGCAAATCATTCTAACCAAAAGTTATATACAGCGCGATTAAAACATCAAAACAATAAAATACTATTGAAACTGAAAACTATAAATAAAATCATACAAAAAAATGATAATACATAACTATCTACATTCGGCCATCCGACATTGAATCCGACTCGGATTCACTCTGGTTCTCGATCCATGGCTTCATGAATTCCGCACATGTAGAAGTACGCAGTGGTCCCTCATGATGACCTACCTTCATTACGTCATATCTCTCATTAGGTTTTTCTTTAACAATTTCATAGGGTCCTAAAAATTGTTTACATAATTTGAGTCCACCTCCGAATTGTGTCCTCTTTATAGCCACCAATTCTCCTTTTTTATAAGTTCTTGGAGTTTTTCTTCTCAAATTATAAGTTCTTCGATTTTCTTCTTGAACTTTGAGGATTTGTCTTTTACATTCTGTTCTGATGTCTTCCCTCTTTTCATTGAACTCTTCTATCACTGCCTTTTCCAATAGTTCTTTAACCATTACATCTTCCTTACTTTTCATTCTAACACCCATTAAAACTTCAAAAGGGGTTACGCCAATACTTCTTTGTATAGTTGAATTCAATGCTCTTTGTACCTGATTCACGAATTTGTACCACTTTCTCGGATCTTCTATACTGAGTTTGGTAAGCACAGAAATTATTGTGCGGTTCACTCTTTCTACCTGGCCGTTACCTCTTGGGACTCCAGTAGTAATCAACAAATGCTGAATACATTCCTCTGCACAATAATCTTCAAATTCTTTTGCTGTGAATGCTGTTCCTCGATCTGTTATGATCCTCGATGGATTACCAAATACTTGCTTCTGTCTTTCCAAACACGTAACTGTTTCTTTCGCTGTTACAGATTTACATGCATATAGCCAAGTGAATTTGGAAAAATCATCAACAACTACTAAAATATATTGGTAGTTTTTATTAGTCGAAGGCATTGGTCCTAAATGATCTGTGTGATAGGTATGTAAGGGCCCTTCTTGTTTAGATAATGGATGTAACATGCCTTCCTTTTTTCCTTCTTTTCTGTTACCCAATATGCACGGTACACAATTTCTTACACAATTTTGAATTTTACTCTTTAGATTCGGTATGAAAAATTCTCTTTTCACAACTTCTTCTGTCTTCGATATTGAGAAATGTCCAATTTCATGCGACTTTCTAATCAATTCAGTTTGCATAGATTTCGGTGCTACAATCAGTTCTTTTCCATTTTCATGTTTATGAAGAATACCATTTTTTACGAAAAAATCTTCATACTCTTCTGTAGTTAATATTTTCTTTATAGCCATTATATGATCATCAGTTTCCTGTGCTACTTTCAGTCGCTCCATTATTCCATCTTCTTCTGTTAATGAATTCGACATCATCAAAATAATTGGATTACGACTTAAGGCATCGACATGTGACATTCTACTTCCTTTCCGATGTTCAATCTCATAGGAATATTCCTCCAATAATAATGCCCATCTAGCAACTCTTGTGGTCAAGTCTTTTTTATTCATCGTTTTCTGAAAAGCTGAACAGTCTGTCACAATTTTGAATTTGAAACCAAGCAAGTATATCCGAAATTTTTTAACAGCTTGAATTATCGCCAAAACTTCAAGTTCGTAGCTGGTATATTTCTCTTCAGCTTGGGTAGTCTTCTTACTCATGTAATATACTGGGTGAAACTCATTATCTTCATCAGACTTCTGCATAAGGCAAGCTCCATACCCATACCTACTTGCATCCGTATGTAACTGCGTTTCCTGGCCTTGTCTGTAGATATGTAATACAGGTTCAGAACTAAGTAATTTTTTCAACTTCTCAAATGCTTCTTTTTGAATATATCCAAAAATGAATTTTTGTTCCTTCTTCAATAAGTCACTCAAAGGTTTAGCAATGAGAGAATAAAATGCGATAAACTTCCGGAAATAACCTGTCAAACCTAGAAAAGATTGAATTTGTTTAAGTGTAGTTGGCTGTGGATAATTCTTTATTGCCAATGTCTTTTCACTGGAAGGTTGAACTCTCCCATCTTCAATGATGAAACCCAAAAACTCTACACGTGTCTTCAGTAGCTGACATTTCTTCTTTTTAATGTCCAATCCATAGTCTTTAGCAACTTGTAAAACTCTTCTTAATCTCTCTACTCCTTCTTCTTCAGTTGAACTCAGTATTATTATATCATCCATATAGTACATAGCAATATTTTCACTAACAAGCTTTCTGAAAATACTGGCTACGAATCTCTGAAATACCGCTGGACTATTACATAATCCAAAAGGACATTTTAGAAATTCATACTGTCCATTATGTGTAACGAAAGCAGTGTATTTAATACTGGTTTCTTCTATATCTACGTGAAAAAATCCATTCCTTAAATCAATTGTGCTAAAATATTTAGTACCCTGTAACCTATCTAATACATCTTCAATTAAAGGAAGAGGAAATCTGTCTTTAATTATATTTTTATTTAATTTTCGAAAATCACAACATATTCTAGTGCTGCCATCCTTTTTTCTTACAAGTACCAGTGGGCTGGCAAAATCCGATGAACTAGGTCTTATTATTCCTTCCTCTAACCAATCTTCTATTTGTCTCTCCACTTCTTCTTTTTCAGGTACTGATAACCTTCTAGGACTCTGGTATACTGGCTCCTCACTCTTCATTATGATCTTCATTTTGATATCCGTAATCATCCTCTTCTCCGGACTATAGTCTTCTAGCATTTCCTTCACTTCTTTTCTACACTTTTCATTTTTTATGTGGCTGACATCAATTACCTCAACAGCTTTCTCTTCATCCACGGTCATATTCAATAGAAAATTTTCTTTTTCCTTTTTGAAAATTAAAATTTCACCATCTCGAAACGATACATCTGCTTGAAGCAATAAGTCATTCCCAACAATAGCTTTGAAATTCGAAGTTTCAGTGGGTATAACATGAACTTTCAATACAACTTCTTCGCCATTGACCAGTAAGTTGTTTTCAAAAAATCCTCTTGTTGAGATTCTATTTGGTCCGATGCCTCTCAGACGGATTGAATGATTATTTAGTTCAATTGATTTGAAAAACATATCATAAACATCTTGTCTTATTGCAGTTATATCACTACCTGTATCTAATAGTGCAATCAACTGAATACCATCTATAGTAATATTCACACTGTTTGTAGATAACGACTCATCGCTATCATTTCCAAAAATTTAGGAAGATTTTTAACAATTTTCAACATGACTCGCACTCCAACCAGTCAGAAAATTAGTTACGTTTTGTCTCACCGTGTAAACCGGCCTTGATGAATTGCAATGAAGTAATTTAATTTCAATCATTATTATTTATATACCACTCCAGCCAAGCATTGGTGAACTGAAAACTCCCCATACGTATATGAAATTGTTGATAGGGCTAACACTCGTTTTATTTTAAACCATCGGAGCTGCACAAACAACGGCTGATTTTCAGAATTTTGATGGGGTGTGTGAAGCTCTGTGCTGGATTGTTACAGAAGCTTTTCGGTTCAGACTGATTATTGACGAATCCTGTAATGTAACCTTTGTAATGGGATTTGTGTGTTCATTGTCTCGTTACTGAAATTCGAGTTCATTCTGCTGTGATGGTTTCGCTACGTGCATAAGAAAGCAATTTCAACTCGCTAATTCAAATGATTCGTGGGTTAATACTGTATGCCGTCGGGATTGAGCCATTTCAATCAGTACAGTTGTTATAACCTGATTTGTTTAATCTGATTATAACTTGTAGATCTGTAGAGTAGAATTCGAAACCTCTGTGATGAATCTATTGAAAAGTCTTGACGCGCGTTATACTGAACAAGTAATCATACTCAGGAGGTGAATAAGACTACTGATTGATCAAACATTCAGTCTTAATCATCTGAATTGTTATGTTAGATTGTGGATTTGGCCGCAGTGGTAGTGCGCCCGACTCACGATCTGAAGGTCGTGGGTTCGATCCCCGCCTCGATCAGATATTTGTATCGAGATAATTTATCTGGTTGAAGCTGGGATGATTCTGCAACCGTGTTAGTAACCACACGTTAAAAGGTAAGACCTCGTTAGTCCTTAGCTCGCACAAGTTTCTCAACTTCTGAGAGTTGTCGTTAATATGGGGTGCAACAGCTGAATAATGGAAAAACAGATTTTGAACAGATTGAAGGGAATCGCATGCCATGCTATTCTGTTCAGACAATGGCCTTCTCAAGGTGTTTTTTTTGCACGGTCTACTACTAGAATTTCGAAAATTTTTGTAACTTCACTGATCTTCTAACTTCAGATGGTTAGCTCAATTACAAAAAAGTTTTTCCAAGATCATTCAAACGGTGTTCTGAAATAATAAAAAAGAATCTGGCATTTTGAACAGGAGGGAAATTATCAAAATTATCATTGCAGGAATATTTGATTTAGATCTTTCATTTTTTTTATTGAATCGGCCGTTACTTGATGAAGATCTATAATAATTTCACACACTACACTGGAAACGGGTTGAACTCCTTAAACTTCATTTACAAAACTATCACATGTTTCGAAATCACAGTAAATTGTGCGTAGTGAATAATTAAACATGATTCACTATCACAGTAGCTTTTTTGTAGTGCATACATACATACATACAGAGTATGCTATTCACTACAACATACAGAGTATGTTATCTGTGATATTCTTGTAAATGAAGTTTGTGAAGATCAAATCGGTTCCGGTGTTGTTCGTGAAGTTAGATCTCATATTTTTCAAAATGAAAAAAATTGAGTATATCATACACACTTTCAGTTGATGTCATGAAATTTCAACAATAAAGTTTCCTTCAATGATTACCTCCTTTAACTTTTTTTTGAATACGAACCTGTAATTTTTATGTGAAACTTGAGAACACTTCCGTCCTGCATGACCAATGAAAAGATGAAGAATATAATACAGACCTGATTTTGACTTTCATGTTTCGAAAATCCTTCTCATTTCAATGTCATTCAGCAATATATTTCAAGAAAAATGAGCTATTCAGAAGCTTTCTGTCATATATTACGACGATTGTCAGCATCATACACTTCCTTTAGGTAGCGATGTAGATGATAATTCTAGAAAAATTCAATAATTCATTTATTGAAAAAAAAAAGTTCTCACATATATGAACCAACAAATCAGAAATGAACTAAACTATCAAAGGTGTTCAATATTTCTGCCATATCATGGTATACATTATCTGGCATGTTAAGTGAGTTCCTTGCATCTAATGCAACTTATATTAGGATGTTTTACGTAATCGTATCACAATTATTGCAGATTTTTTGTTTCGGATCTCTCAAATCATGGTTTGGATAACTATAAACTTCTTATTTGATATGGCGCTAAATGGAAAAAATCCAGATAAATCAGGTCAGGTGACCTCGCCGGCCACCAGGTTAGACCATTATTAATAATCCGCATCCTTTCTCTCTATTTATTCAAAGAAAGATTGCATAATACATAACGATGTGCAACTGTAGCTTCATGTTGATTATATAGGAAATTTCGTAAAATGTTCAGTGGAATATTTTCCATGAAGTCAAAGAGAACTTGTGAAAAAAATATATATATATATATATATATATATATATATTCCATTTCAAACTCTCCTTAAAAAGTGAGACCCTGTCGAAATTGTATCCAATATACCAACTCAAATATTAAAACCAAAACATTCTAGTGAATCTGCATTACAGATTAGACCTTTGTTCTCATTAACCCAATGAAAGTGAGCATCACAACTCAACATGCCATTATTGATGAACCTCCTTTCATCTGTCGTCCAAATGATTTTGAAATCAATCCTATTTCTCAACAGTTACCTAGAGAATCTAAAAATCAGATTTTAAATTAGGCATGTTTTGGATGTTGTACGAGTGAAACTTGTATTTTTCGTTACAACTAGCGACATAATTTGATAGGTACGTAGTTTATGAAATAAACCAAATGCTCGTAAATTTCGTTTCACTATAACCTGGAAATAACTTTGTAAAAGTTTTGTTTGCATTTCGTTAGCTTTTGGAATTGATATTTCAAGTTGAGTAACTTTATATAATAAGTAAGTCTAACCTGACATCGGCAGGTATTGGGAACATTTTTTATACATGTTTTAATGCACATCATTTTCGAGATAAGCATGATTCAACTGGGTGTTTCAAGGAGAATTTATGTTTCTTATCCTTTTCTGGATTGTGGTCTGCTGACAGACATCGCGTCGACGGTATATTGTAACTTTCGTATTCACTTGAAAGTACTCATTCTAATAAATATTACTGGAGTTTATTCCCAACACCAAACCGTTATTTTTAGCACCTCGACACATGTTTCAATCCCAAGTAATCATCTTCAATCATGGTAGAAAATCATAAGGAAGAAAATAGAATTTGAAACATAGAAAGTTTCAATTCTCTTTGCTTCATTCTTCATCTTCCGATTAAACTCCAGTGATATTCATTACTGCAACAAAGGTTTCAATCATCACAAGTACTCATTCTGTTGATACAACAGGTAATAAAAACTCAGGACGGTTTTTGTCATGAGCTTCGTCATAAGTTTCTTTCGAAACATAAAAGTCAAAATAAATTTTTTGTTAGTCGGGCCATGATGACCATTGTGGAACGAAACGATTAATGAAACATTAATCAGTGAAGAACAAAAATCGCTACAAAATTTAGCATAACAAAATACAGGTCGGTATATTTGAATATGATGAACTACGAAATATTCTATTCTGAAAAATAAGAACTCTTAATCAAGAAACCAGGAATCTTCAATCACGCAACTTTTGTACAACCAAACTTCTCACTTTGGAGGTTTTCAAAATCTTAATAGTAGCCCGCTCAAAATCCTGTAGAGATCCTCTGTACACTTGCTTGTTATACTCACTACTTGTTTGTAAATGTCCCTAGTGAGTTAGTGTTGTTTCACTCAGTGTCCCCCAAAAGTTCGCCTTTTTTGTAGAAGTTATCACTGTCTCGCTCAAATGGATTACAGTGACATTAAAAAACTACTAAGGTTTGAAGTACCGGTTCACAATCTACTATCTTGAATCTAAGAAGATGGTGTAACCAAAATTGAATTTCCTCTTACATAAAAAATACATCATCATCAGGACTGGCTTATAACTGCTTTCTATCCTGGGTTTCAAGATATGTGGTTCAAAAAGGTAAATCGAATATGCAATTACTGGAATCCACAGCAGTCAACAAGCATGCGAGTCACTAAAGCTAGCCAGTGATCAGAAAATAATTTTCCTGGTGGGAGAAGGAGCTAGCACAAATGAGTAAAGAGGCTAGAAAACAATACAGAAAATCCCTTACTGATTGTAGTAAAGTCCTGAGGAAATCTAAACTGAAATCATAAAAGGGGCAATACGAGGGGTTTGAATGGACTCAGTACAGAAATATGTGCTAGACTCTGCAAATAACCTCAAGTTGTGAAAATAGTTTCTGAGAGTATCCAAAACAGGTGAAGTTTCTCTAGATGAACTTTTTTGGATCAGAGATTACAAATATAACAATGCAATAAGTTTCAGAGCAAGTTTGGCTCCGCGTTAGATACCTGATTAGTGCCACCTTCATTACGAAACCCAGGGACATTGGTCAAAATTTGGCGAAATCTTTGGGATCAGTTGGTCTCATGTCATGTAAGATAATGAGAACTTTCCTAAAGGAACGCGTATCATCGACCAACAGACCATTGCATCCAACATGCATTTAGGACAGTTACAAAAAGGTGTTGCTTTCATGAATATTAAGAGTCTTTGAACAAACAGCGAGTGAAATAATTGCATGTTTAGAGGAAATTTGGTATCCAATACTTACATGGGAGAAATAGTGGTACTATAGAAAGCAAGCTTTTATACTCTGTGAGGTTGTCTTGAATGTTATGAAACTTTATAATAGACGTTCCTCCGAGATATGTGATTCTCAGTTATCACAGTAGGGAAAAAGTATGATGATACTAGTATAAAAGAGGTCTACTTGGACAGTGAAAACCTACTTGTTAGATTCATTCTAGATGCACCATTCGAGAAGAAAGTAAAGCTTCATATATTATTTTTCATTTTCAATGAAATAACCTTCAATATTTTCAATTTACTACTTTACTATGGCAACAATTATTTCTCTATATCTTTCACATGACTTGGGTTCATGATTCCTTAGATATGATATTAATACTAATAATAATAATATCGTTCATTATGCATAAAAATACATTTATACATAAAAGGAAAGGAGTTAGCCAAAGGCTATTTTCCAC
>WOGM01001030.1:0-10723 GCA_015342125.1 Leptinotarsa haldemani | reverse complement strand
GTTATTTTCAATTTTATCACCCCAAAATTAGTGGAAATTGACTAATTTAGTGTAGGAAACATTCAAAAAATATTTTTTTGTTGTGTTGTGTTATCATTTTCAATAGAAATAAAATAACAGATGGAAAAAGTGATGATGATCGACTTTATTCATGTGAAGTTGACAAATGGAAAATAAAAATGTGATACTAACTATCTGAACAAAAGAGTGGAGTTCAACTTATACGAAGAATAAATTATAATATGTTTGTGAAGATATAGAAATGACCGAATTAATTAAACGAGATTGGATGGTGTAAATGATGAAACTTGTTGTAGAGACCAATTACCCTAACATCAAACTGATATTATTTGCACTCGACGGGCGTTTTGCTAACAGCGATGTTGCCAAACCCTTCTCTGCTCTAATATAATAATAATAATAAATGGTCTTTATTTTACGTGGCGGAGTTTAGCGAAGCGCTATTCTTCCACTCAACCATGGGTTCAGTTTTTATTAGATGGCAGCACTTGACGGGTGAACATTCATTGAATAAGGAAGACACGTTTTATAGATGAGCCAAACATAATTCATATTTCAATTTGTGAAGAAATTGACTACATTTAATCGTACAATTTTAAAATTCGTCAAAGGAATAAAAAGTAAAAACATGTTTGAAAAAATAAATGGAAAACAATGAGTTAGCGACATTCTTCGTTACATTATCGATAACTTTCCCCTATATATATATTTTTTATGTAACATCTCATTTCTTCACAAAGTGTTTTCGCGATTTTCAATATGGCGCTGCCACTACATAGGGCTCTTAAACTATATTTTTCAAACTATTTTTCTCTAATAAGCAATCAAAAGTATTTTCCCTCCTTATTCTATTTAAAAATGTCAATTAGAAAAAATTCATTTTGAACATAAATCAGCACAAAAATAAAATTCAACATGTTTTTGAATGGGTTGAGAAAGTTTCGAACTGAAAATCAACAAATTAATTATGTAATAATGTTGAGTTGAATCTTACCGTTGACCCATGATGAAATCTGGGGTCCAACATCATAGCTGCAGCAACAGCAGCAGCTGTCGATGTTGCAGTTGCAGGATTTGTTCTCGACGTTAACATGTGATGGTTGACGACATTATTATTGTGTTGTTGGGTGGTGGAACGCTGGTTGCTGCTCGAGGCTCCAATGATTTGGTTATGGATATTGTGGGCATGATTATGTGAATGGTGAAATTCAGAGGGCTCTCCAAAATGGTGGTAATTTGAATTTATTGCTGTTAGATTTGTAGCTGTAATATTAAATAAAAAACATATTTAAAACAGGTTATAATACATTTATAGTTTTATTTTTCATGAAAGGATATCCAATAGGAAAATAACTTTTTTCTAGAGGTATTCTCTGGGGAAAATATCACAAATAGAATGGGCTCATTTAACATTTTTTTAATTTCATTATTTGAAAGTTTATATTTCAAATAGTACATCTGCAAAAAATCTGAATTTTCACTCTCTATCTTCCCCCTCAAATTAATAGTTGAATGTGGCGTTCACCGAAACGGGGCGTGGACAAGCTTGACGTCACATCAGTCGACTCGGCGACAAGGGAGTGCTGGCGGATAAGCGAAATATGTGTGCGAAAGCCGTAGAAAGCAAATTGTGTGTTGTTTACTGCAGTGTGTCAACTGCGTGAATATGAATAATGACAAAAAATGATGTTACAAGTATTGAATCGTTTCTAAATGAAAGAATTTTTCGTTAACTGCACCAGACAAAATGTTTATTTCGCTGCCAAGTAACTTTAAATCACGAAAGTTATGGCAGCGCGCTATGCGGAGGGCCGACTTTGTATCTGCCAAGGGGACACTTTTTTGTTGCGAAGATCATGTTGATGTAAGTATGAATGATAACGCTTAGTAAAAAAAATATAGTTTACTATAAGACTTAGAAAAAACATATATCAAAACTATGAAAGTGGGAAAATTTATATTGAAACCAGGGGTAATTCCGCATATATTTGATTGCCAGATTGATAGACAGACGGCCCATACATTTATGGCGTCTGTTAATCTCGAACAATATTTGTTTTTCAAAAAAATTCATCTTTGAGAAAGATGTTTCACATATGTATGTCGAGCCAAAGATAGTGACCAAATCGATAGCTAGTGTTTTTCAATTTTCATATTTTTCTAAGCCAGAAATTTTACAAATTCTACAATGTCTTCTTCAGAGGTCTTCTTTTTAAATTCAAGAATTGTCGGAATAAGAATAAATTCTTGTTAAACGATATCTTTTTCAAAGATATCCAGCTTACAAAGATGGGTTTTGATAATCATCCATAATAAAAAAATCACGGACAATATTGTTCAATCCATTCAGTCAAAAACCTTCTATTTTCACTGTCGACTTTTCGTTTTTTAGGATCCATATCAACGTAAGTACAGAAAGATTTTTTATCAAACGAACGAAAACAACAGAAATCATAAAACAAATGTCCGGTTACTCCGTTGTTTGTGCTGCGACTGATGACTGGCAGTCTTCTTTCAGTGCTTTCCCTCTCCCCCACTATCGATTTCGATACGCGCTCGTGCTTGTTTCAACAAAACAAAACAGGAGCAAGCACGCTGAAGTAAGGTAAGTACGCGGTGCGCCGTGGAATGTTCCCGCACATATTTCCGAAAAACGGTACGAAGTTCAATCTATGCATGTTTCGTGTGCATAACAGAGATTTGAAAATATTTAAATCGCATCAGTCTGATTCGCACACACACACAGGCTAGATAGGAAACTTATCAGTAATAGGTGAAACAGGTTAACTAGGCAACTTGAAATAGAATACGTATTAAGTTAGATTTTATTTGTGTTATTTTAATTGTTAAAGGTATGGTATACCTCATCTACGAATTTTTATATGTACTTGGTATATAAGGCAATATTGGGGCGGTCCGCGGGTCAACCTTTCGCAGTCCATAAATGGACCGCGGTCCGCCTGTTGCTGACCGCGACTGTATACTAATTAGGCAATCCAGACACCTGTCAAAAAATTCTAATATGGTGGATTGTTGGCACACATTAGTATTGTTTACATTGATTTATATAGACATCTGTTTAGAACACACACTTTTCGCTACATTTTGGGGCAGTTTATGATTTTCTTTTGACTCATTATTTATTATTTAATATAACACTCATTGTATCGGCTGGTTTGGCTAAACTTGACAAACAAGGTAAGTATGAAAATGAATTTCTTAACCACAAATAAGCAAAAAAGCCAAAACATAAGTCTAAATAAATTTTTTTATTTATATTTAAGCAGCTACGAAAAATGCCATTAACTTGTATTGTTGTGAGCTGTGGTAGCAGGGCAGATAGGGATAAGGTATCTTTTTTTTCTGTTCCCAAAGTCACAAATTTTCCGCATGTAGTCCATTTAAATGTATTGTCTGCCAAAAGAAGAGAACAGTGGATAAGATCTATAAGAAGAGATGATCTTACTGAATCAAAATTAAAATATGAAAGAGTGTGCAGCAGGCATTTTGTACAGGGTAAGTCTTTCATATTAAATTTTTATTTTGGCAACAAGTATATGTATGTTAAACTATGTAAATCATATTTTTGTAGGAAAGCCTGCAGACTTACAAGATATTAATAATCCTGACTGGATACCAAATCAAAATATGGGCTATTCCACTAAATCTGCACTTAAGAGACAACTAGATGTAGACAGAATGGAGAGATTGCAGAATAGAAAAAAAATGAGACAATTCGAAGAAGTTGATGATAACCCTGAGGTAACAATAATAACAAAGATTATCATTTTTAGTTATATATTTTATTTTAGACAAATGTTGATTCTGGAAGTGTAGAGGAAATCAACCCAGAAGAGCAAGACGGCACAGCTACACAGACCGATTTAACTGTGGATCACTTAAACAAACAATGTGAAGCAGTAGATTTCTTAAAATCCAAAATTAATATTTTGTCATGTAGGTTAAATAAGACTATTATGACTTACGAATCATTTCATAATGATGATCAGAAGTGTCTGTATTATACTGGTTTAAATTTTTCATTATTGAACATAGTTTTTCAAAGGATAAAGCCTTTTATTGCTGTGTCTTCTGTAAGTGCATTAGATCCATTTCAGCAATTTTTAATAACTATGATTAAATTAAGACTTAATGCACATTTTAAAGATTTGGCATATCGATTTGGAATATCACAGTCAACATGTTCTACTTATTTTAACTCTATTATATCTCTAATGTATCAAAGATTTAAAAATCTTATTATATGGCCAGATAAAGAGAAAAATTTGAAAAATATTCCATCATGTTTCAAAGAAGTATTTCATGATAAAACTACTGTTATTATCGATTGCTTTGAAGTGTTTATTGAAAAAGCATCAAGTTACGTAACACAACAAAAAAGTTGGTCAAATTACAAACATCACAATACTGTTAAGTTTTTAATTGGCATTACTCCTCAAGGCACCATTTCTTATATAAGTAAAGCTTGGGGAGGAAGAACATCGGATAAAAAAATGGTGGAATTATCTGGTTTTCTTGATAAAATACAAAGCCAAGACATTGTTTTAGCCGATAGGGGTTTTTTAATTAATGATTCATTGGCTACGCTGGGGGCAAAGCTTGTAATTCCTGCTTTTACTAAAGGCAAGAAACAACTTCTTCCCTTTGAACTAGAGGAAACAAGAAAAATTGCTCATGTGAGAATTCATATTGAAAGAATTATCGGCGTTATCAAAAATAAATTTACCATTTTCCAAGGACCCCTTCCAATTACCATGTTAACACATGTAACCGATGATGTTAATATTATCGACAAAATTGTTGTTGTCGTTTGCAATTTGATAAATTTTTCTTATCCAATAATACCTTTATGATATTTCTATTTTTTCATGGATGGTAACTTATTTCTAGATAAGCGAAGAGAAACTTTAATCCTCTCAGTAAACTTATCAAGACTTGGAGTCAACTGGTCTAAATGGCTGAAATAATATATATTTATTCATTATATGTTAACCTAAATTATAGATATACCTATTTTTCAATAAAATAGTTTATAATGGGTGATTTTTTATTCAACACATTAAAAATAAAAACTTGAAATTCTTTAAAAAACCTATATACACATGAATATTTTTGACATAAAATATAAACACTAATTATTAAACTAAAAAATTTACTAAAATGGTTAAATATTACTTCTAAACTATTACAAAAAATTATTCAAAACTAAACAAGATAATCAGTATGAATGGAATATTTTTGTATAACATCTAGAACAAATCCATGTTGTTTTTGGAACTTCACTTAAATTGACGCAATCAATATGGAAAAAAGTAATTAGACAACCTTCATTGTCACACTGAACCATGGGCCTGCCATCATCAATGGTTTTACAAAAACACCACTTCGTAATGTTACCCCCTGGAACTTTTGAGGTATAATATCTACCCAATAGTTCCGGCATGATTACTTGTTTGTGAAAGTCTAATGCTTTCTTTAAATTATTTTCCCAAAATTCAAAATCGGGAAAAACCCTTTCTACATAAATAAAATTTGGACACCAAACAACAAAGTCACAATACAATATATTAGAAATAAATATTTGTGCTTGGACCTGAAGATAATATTAATGATATTTCCTTAATTGAATTTTATTTTCCTCTTTCACCTCTAAACAAGAGTTTTTAGATCTTGCAAACGTTTCCACATTGCCAGCTTCTCGAAGTGTAAAAGGGCACTTCACTTCTAAGCAACCTCCTCTGCAACAATCGCAATATACAAACCCATCTGGTGAGGCACCTAATTGAGGCCACGTAACGCTTATGACCAATCCCACTTTATTTACTAAAAAATTTTCATGTTATTCTATCATGGATTCATGATATTTATTAATTGCTGTTTCCTCATGCTCTATTCCCCATTTCATTTGTTTAGTGCATATTTTTTGAGGGTAACATATTAACTTAATTAGTGACAAGGATGGTTTTTTTAAGCTTGTCTTGCATACATCTTTAAAAACTGATGCAGTAATTCGACCAGTCCTTTGTCTATACCACTCCTCTGATGTTCTCTGTCCTTGAGTTTTCACTTCTATATCTGAAGCCATGTCCCTCCCTACATCCATCGGGATGGTTTTTCCTAATAAAATAAGTTCATCCAGAGTCTTTTTTTCATGTTTTTTATTATAGATCCCGAATATTACAGGAAGTAATGCTTCCTCTTTGTTTATTTCAGACGCAAATGGCTCGACAAGTCTCATTAAAGCTGCCTGAGAATTGGCATCCTTAATTTCTTGTAGCATGTTGCACAAATCCTCTTCGTTCATTGAAGGTACATCTGAATAGGTTTTGTCCTCTACTTTTCTTCCCCAATCCATTGAAGCTACTGGTGTTGGCTCAGTACAACTTTGTGATGGAACGGGCCAGGCAGCTTTCACATCTGTACATGACAAGTTGTTTTTAACACTATTCGCATGCTCTACAGCATATAAAACTGCAGCAATATGGCTGCATACTTCTCCCAATCCAGCCATACATGTACAGTGGGCTGTACAAATGGCACCATCTTTTTGTGATACAATCCATACCCTCAGTTTGCTCTCACGAGCTTTCATGGAATGCTTCACCTGAAACAAAAGAAAATAAGTATAAGGAATCAAAAGAGTGTAAACCGGTAATTTTTATTTCCAAATGCAGAGCGCTGCTACCTATGCAGTCATCTTCAGTGCTTCTCTGCAAGTGAAGGTAAGTCATACACCTCACTGAAGATAAATGCCTAGATTCCATCATTTGTACCTGAGTAACACAGCCCTCCCCAAAATAAACATGATTACAAACTACATGTATTATAAAAACTTAGGAAAAATTACTTACTGTGCCAGCTATAAGAACATAATCATTAATAAGTTGAAAACCAACATTCTCTACAAATCCAGCTTCAAAATATTTGAAGGCATTTAGGCTCTTATAAGCTCGCATTTGTTCCTTTGTATAAAAACTGTGGGTCAGTACAAGGTAACAAATAATCTCCATGCTTGTAATGGGAGGAACATAGTCAAGCCCATTGTCAAAACTACCTTCAGCTAGGGTGTAAGGGTCGCAGTTCAGGTCTTTGACTTTTTCCACATACCTAGCAGCTACTTCAGGATGACTTTTCTTCAAATTAAACAAATATTCGCTTTGTTTAAACGCCATCATAAACTAAAAACCAAAGTTACTATGGTCAAACAGGCCACTAAACAGATAAAAATATTTTCTTGGAAATAATTTATATACATATTTTTATATATTTACCATAAACTAAACACAAAAGATCCAACAAAAGTCCAAAAAAATACAGTTAAACGTCCAAAACAACACAACTCACTAAATCAACAACCAACTCACATAAGAATAACATCGATTGTGTGCCAACAATCCACCATATTGAATGTCAAAATGTCACGTGATTTGGATTGCCTAATAGAACTACTTGACGTAATTCATAGCAGTGAATATTTCTTCTTTCATATCATTTTTCTTGCATATTGTCTTTATTTCTCTCGATCTCTCATTTCTTCATCAGCTTCAAGATTATAATTCGTATTCTTATGCTCAATCGACTTGAAAACTCAATTCTGGCTGAAAATTGAAACAAATCTTCTCGCCTTCAGTAGTGTTTATATTCTATTAGTTCCACAGGTGATTATTGGTTTCACCTTCAAATGTAATCCCTAGAGCATTTCATTCACAAATTTTTTAACAATTTAGAATGACAAGTTACAGCAACATAATAGCACTATGATTACAAGTCACAAGATACAAATCAAACAACCTGTATTTGTTCGTACAAATACCACTGAAATTATCTGAAGTCATTATCTCGTCTAAGTAATTTATGAAATTATGGCATCCTTGAGAATAACAGAAATAAATTCTACCTAAATGTCACTGTGAAAATGTGTTAGTTGCATAGCCGTCCACATGGGTTGGGCTGTACGTAAATCTTGAAATGTGAATAGGCTTATTAAAGATTTAATGATTTTCACTGCAGAAGTATGATTCAGAGATAATGGCCTTGTTCCCCATTCTTCATCACGTTCATGTTTTTTTGTTATAACACTTGTTTGAAAGAAGCTAGTGGAACACAATGGAACAAGAAAAGTTAAATTTTCTTACATCCAAGTGAAACATATGGATATGAATATATGCCTATTTGCTTGACTTGAAAGAATCTTGGTAAAACTTTTTTATTTACCACATTTTTCGGGACTTCAACCAAGCCTTACGAAATCTTTACTGTCATATTTTTGAAAAAAAGGAATAACCACAATTCTAAACAATGATTCCGTTATTTGAATGATGAATTCATTAAATATCTATAATAATATTTCTTCACCTAAGGTATAAACCTTGGTTTTGTTTTTAGATGGAACAAAATGCATGTTTGTGACATATGCATGGCTTGAGAAAAGGAGATCACCTATCAGAGGCACTGAAAGATATCGATTTGCTCAACTAGAAAGGCGATTTCTTCATAGATATGTATTTTACCAAAAATGACATCCTTTCTGAAGTTCCACTATAACTACATGAACAAATTCAGTTACGTAGTCAAGCCTATGATGTTAGTTTGAGTCAGGCAAGCATATGCTATATCGGTTTTCTATATTGATGTTCTCATATATTTTTCACTGTGATCATTATCAGTGTGAGATCAATACTGACTATTGGTTTTTGTGTCGTGTAATTTAAGTGAAAGTAACAAGGTTCAATCCAATGCCACAAAAACCCAGGGCTCGGTTTTCTCCAAGAAGATAAACGTTTCTGAACCGGATATAATGATGTCAGGTCAGACAATTTCGCTTTTTGCTTCGATAAGTTTGTAGGGGGTTGAAATGGACACCCAATATGTCTTGGCACTGTCACTGGAATTGCAAAGACTGGTTCTCAAAAGCTTGGAACACTTTTTGGAAAAGAAAGTTTTCGGCTATCTTCCACTCCATCTTGATAGAAAAAAAAGAAAGATGAGGGAATTTTCCAAAGAAAGAAAAAAAGTAATCAATTTGAAAATAAGTAACTCTATAGATGAAACATTCCCTCATCTTCCTTTTTTTTGTTTCAAGATGAAGTAGTAGAAGGCCAAAAACTCTCTTTCCCAGAAATTAATCACTCCTTAAAATTTAACCCGTTCAATTCAAATAAGATTCCTCTCGGCTGGAATTAAATCAAATAGGTGAATGAATGTTATTACGATGTCATCGATGACATAAGTAGATCAAGCTTATTTCGTGACATTAAAAATCGTAATTTATGAATAAATTGTGGGTTTATTCTATAATCTATATATCCAATCTATATCCAATTTGGTACTGAAGAGCCTTAGGGCAAGTGTCTTACGGCAAAACATCGATGTATACCAGTGAGGATGACGGTGTTCCATGTAAGTGCAATTTGTTACCATTCATTTAAAGTGAGAACTCATGTGAATGATACATGATTTTTCTCCACAACGAATGTTTGAAATACAAACTGAGTAGAGAAAAGTATCTTCTGTATAATTCAGTGTTCATATAGAAGTATTTGTTTCGAAAGAATTCTTTTTCTTTCGTGTAATTCAATGTTTATATGAAAGTAGCTATTTCAGGAGGACTTTCTTCCAGTTTGTATCTGAAAGTTACTTCTTTGCATGATCTACACATCCATGTATATAGTTACTTATTTTCAAATGGATTACTTCCTTCCTTTCTTTGGAAGATTCCCTCATCATTCTTTTTTTGTATCAAGATGGGTAGAAGGCGAAAAAGTTTCTTTCCCAAAAATTAATCACTCCTAAATTAATTAAATCAAATAGGTGAATGAATGTCATTACGATGTCATCGATGACATAAGCAGATCAAGCTTATTCCGTGATATTAAAAATCGTAATTTATGAATAAATTGTGGGTTTATTCTATAATGTTATCCAATTTGGTACTGAAGAGCCTTAGGGCAAGTGTCTTACGGCAAAACATCGATGTATACCAGTGAGGATGACGGTGTTCCATGTAAGTGCAACTTGTTACCATTCATTTGAAGTAGAACTCATGTGAATGATATCTGATTTTGTTCCACAACGAATGTTTGAAATACAAACTGAGTAGAGAAAAGTATCTTCTGTATACTGAGGATACATTACAAAAACACACTTTTGTCTATTTTCCACTATATTTCTTTATTGTTGACTAGTTTCTATTACACCATTTTGAAAACTAACTGACTACATTTAAATCTGAGTAATTTATACCATGTTGCTTATTCTATCATAAATGATTTGGTACCTGCGTTTGATATACCTGTATGACATAACAAAACAAAGCTTTCAGTATAATATAGGTTTTGGGATCTGGATTATAGGTTCAGGAGAGAACTATTATTTGAATCAAGTTGTTCGTTGAGGACAATAGAATTCGGATTTTTCTTTGACCTATTGATTTCCATAGATTCCAACAGATTCATCATTTTCCCTTTTTCGCATATGTGTAGGATCTTTAAACTATCTTTATCTATTTTATGTTTCGAATTTTGAAGACGTTCGTAAATTAATGATTTTTTATCCGAAATGACATGTTCATGGTACCTTGTATCAAAAATTCTTCCAGTTTGGCCTGTATATATGGCAATGCATTCACCACATTCTATTAGATATATATATATACAGTGCTAGTCAAAAGTCCCCTCCCCCC
>WOGM01001029.1:0-10735 GCA_015342125.1 Leptinotarsa haldemani | reverse complement strand
ACTTATGAAATTAATAGTGCTCGAAAGTCCCAAGATTTGGGTTTGTTTTCGGAGCGTTATAATTCACGTCGCAGTGTTTACTCGCCAGGTAATATATATATATTATAATATAATATATATCAATTGACGGTAATGACGGTATTGACGAGACACCGGTCTTGCCCTACGCTCCGGGGGATATTGAATCCGTTGTGAGGAACGAGAAGTGCCAAATTTATTGGAACTATTCGTTCCCCACCCTCAGGCTCATACAAGCTAATAAGCCTGATGTAGATGAATATCGTCAGAAAAGAGGAGGAAAAACGGATGAAATATCGAGATTTTCTCTTCGAACTCCGCAGACTCTATCCAGATTACTCTGTCAAGATGGTAGTTCTGATTATTGGAGTTCTTGGTGGAATGATGTCCTCTCTACTTTCGAATCTCAAAATCATACCGGCCTGCCGTACTAAGGCAGAAATATTAGCCACACAGATGCAGAAGGCTGTCATTCTTGGCTCACTGCGCTTACTCAGGGCACATGATTGTCGGACCCAATGATCACTTACCCCACGGTGTGGGGAGTGGTCATTGATTGATAATGCTGGCGCGCCCTCCCGAATGTATAGGGGCTTCGGGGGATATGGCCTGACAAGCGCACACTACGGTAGGTGAACAAAAAAAATACTTTCATTGAAAGGTTACTCAGTACAAGAGATACTAACCTAATCTAACAAAATTCAACATCTGCACATGATAAATCAAGGCAGATATTGCCCTTCCATCCAGAATAATTTTTCTCTCCCTCTCAACTTTTGAACAGTAAATCGAGATATCAAAATTTTTTTCGAAAAGCATCATTCTTGTGACACCACTTGACGTGGAGAAGGAGTTATCATCTTTTATTTTTCCAATGGAAACGAGGGTTTTGTGAAATTTCGTATAAAACGTATTTCGATTCTGTACAATGAATTTCGTTAACCGATTGCATAGTTATTGGTGTTTTGATTTGAGACTATGAATGTCGTAACTCCGAAAGAGAAATAAATTAGTAACATAATTTATTTCATATATAAAAAAATAATTTGAGCCGATGTTCAAAATGTTTTCCGTGCTAGGTATCATACGTTAAAAAATAAGATCACATGATTCGTTCGAATTTCGAACTCCGAAGGTTGTCGTTCGTAGGGGCGACAGCAGGTTAACCAAAACACAGATTTTTCTCACCTCCTGACAGTAAAACAGGAACTCATTTCTGACATTTTAGAATGTTTCTGGGGTAATGCTGTATAGTACACGTTTACGTAATTCTGTCTCTAAGGTCCGTATTGTCCCAGGTTTCGTAACATCTTAAACTTTACAATCGATACAGTCCAAAAGAAAAGATCGAGTTGGGTTAAATTTGGCGAACGAGCAGACCGTTTCAGGCCGTAGGTATAAAAATTTAAAAACATCTGGATTGTTCCATTCATATCGATTGTTGGACACAAGTTCTTGAATCCGTGGATAAATGAGGCTTAGAAGAATTTGAAAATATAAATCACCAGTCACATTTTCCTCTAGATCAATGGTATAAAAAATGTGACGTAACTTGGTTTGGAAGCTTTTGATTTTAATTTTTATATTTTATTTTTCATATTTGTTAATAATATTTTTGATTTTCAGTTTTTATTATTATTTCAATTTTTATTATTTCTGGTTGTAGCTTGTATGTTATTTCTTTTCAAATCCAAGTTTTTTTTTAATAAAATTGTTATTTTCGGTTAATATTTTATATTTTTCCAAGGATTCCAAATCATTTTATTTTATATTTAGACAATGGAAGTCCAAAATGATGAAATACATCACGAAACATTGTCAACCACCTTCAAATAAATATCACAGCTGAATTCTATTGTAACGAAATCCGCAAAATGTACTGTCTGTAGCAGATGACACTGGTCAACAGAAAAGATCCGATCGTGCTCCACGACAACGCCCAACCGAACGTTCCACAAATCACCGTCTAAAAACTTAACGAATTGAGTGTCAGAGTTCTGCTTCACCCACCATACTTCCCAGACCTGTCGCCAATCGACTACCATCTTCCCAAACACTTCGATAACTTTCTCACTGGTAGACTTTCGTCAGTTAGGACCAGGCAAAAACGGCCTCCGTCGACTTCATCGAACTTCGAGCACGTAATTTTGATTTTGCCGGAATCAACCAAGTTGTGTTACGTTAACGTAAGTGCACTGATTCAAATGGCGCTTATTTAGAATAAATTGAATAAGTATTCACTGATATATTACAGTTTGGAATAGACTCATAAAAATGGACAAAACTGTCGAAACAACCTGATAGTTTTTCAAACAAGAAAAATATTGAAATATTTTCAATAAGTTTGTATAGAAGATCTAAGAAATGAACCTCAAAACACTCTAAAAATGTATACAGTATCAAAAGAGTACACTTAATTCACCTTAAACAATCAATACAATTATCAAATCTAGTCAATGAATTCTTACCATGATTATGTCTTATTATGATGACATGAACAATGAACACTTTGTAATGAGTTTGTTATGAATGTGACATCTAAGTTTAAAATATAAAAGATTAAGATTGTTTTCGTTGAAAAACTACACTGATTAATTGGAGAAACTACGCCACACTGCATTATTGCATAAATAGTCAACAAGTAAACTGATTACGTGAGAGGCATGGCTCATTTTTGAGTGAAATTCATCAACAACATTAATAACATAAAAATATTCGTCTGATGATTATAATACATTGTACATGCTGATAATAATTATTTAAATGACCCACAAGTACAGAAATCATTTCTCTACTTAATCTGGAAAGTAGTTCGTATTCAGTTATCTACAAGATGTGTTTGCTCACAATAGTTTCGACTTCTAGGGTTTGTTGTTCGTGAGGTGGAGACAGCATATTATTAGAAAAATTGGTTAACGGAGAAACTCAGTGTAGAATTGATTAGGTAGAACTATAACAGAATACAGTAGAACAAAATTAAATGAGAAAACAAAAATAATACTGAAATTCACGAAAAAGTTTGGGTATTGAAAAATGTTTACTATTTCTTAGATTGCATATTATATCGAATTCCAAACTTTGGACACAGCTGCTCGAAAAAAGTTAGTGAGATGATTCGCAAAAATTTTCTGATACAAAAGAATGAACTCCAATGATTGATTCAGTTCAAACTTTCCAAGAAACGGACCCAAAGTTTGGAAAACTATTGTAATCATAAGTTTTTCAACAGATTTGTAAATCTATCCGACACAAAGTCTACACTAAATGAAAAGACATTGTTGGAATAAAGCCTCAGTCATAACGTACAACCACGACCATAGAATGTTTCTGTATAAGTACCTCTGAGAGGTACTTCTGTTGATCAAATTCAGTCCAATGGAGAAATTGGAATTGCAAAATCAATTAGTCAAAAGGCTAACGGTAATGAAGTGATTTTTACGAGAGCAGATAAAGGTCTGAGAAAGGTTAGGGAAACCATTAGAACAATAAAATTGGATATGAATGGAAATAATAAATGTAGAGCATTGATCATGATTTCACAACCACACAATACCAATTTCCCGGTTATACCTGTGGTATCGTGTGTAACGGCACCTACCGTAAAAATTTAGAAATCTTTTTGAAATTGATCCAAACCTATACCACTTTCAAGTCGAAATTTAGTATAAATGATTATCATCAATCAGTGGATACAATTGAAAACGTAATCATTTCTGATAACGCAAAATCAATATAGTTTGATGTCCAAACTTTATTTCCCAGTATTCCTACAATTGAAACAATTGGACTGGTTGAGCGCCTCTTAGACAAAAACCACGTGAATCCACTGATGGACCGGAAATTCAATATTTACTTACTATTTGTCTATCTCAAAATTATTTCCAGTTCAAAGAAAAATTTTATTCATGCAGTGAAGGACTAAGAATGGGATACCAAACCTTTGAGTTCCTTAAAAGCTGAAATTTTCATGGATAATATAATATAAAATTCACAATAATCAGTTAACTGAGAGATTTTTGTACTAGTACAGATACGTAGATGATATCTTAGTTATCTTAGTCCAATTTATTGGTACAGATAGGCAATCAGGCAAGTTAATTGAATATGTCAATTCCATTCACCCGTCACATAAAGTTGCTGTATTCCACCATCAAACTGGAAGTGACATTTTTTTTCGAAATTAACGTTTATACCATTTCTCCATTCATTCAGTTTCCAGGTGAAATAAATAATTAACATTAATTTCTAGATATTTGAATATAGAAACACATTATTTTCGATGACCGCCACTGGAAAACCATGTTTTAGTGATGCTGAATATTTTCCCGATAAAAAATACCGATGATAAGAAAACGTTAATATTTTGAGTTCATACAATTCGCACATATCGTTGAACGTATGAGTATGTATTTTATGATATGCTCACTTGAATTGTGCATATGAAGTTGTGGTTTTGATTGAAAAATGGTGAGATTATATCATAAATATTTTCTGAAGATTATTTTATCACCCATCATCGAATCACAGTTACATTTATGGATAGATATAATTCATCTTCTGCTTTGGAGCATTTTCCGATGATTGTCTGTACCTTCCAGTAAATCAAATGGACATGTCGTGAAAGACGTATCAGAAAACTGATTTTAGTTAATTGAATGTTGTTACTTATCTGAATATTGAATTGGGAACACACAAAAGTTGATATATTCTGGTTGAGAAGGAAGTCATTTGAAACTAACTTTATTTTATTGCGATTCATTTCAATGTCTTTTTCATAATATATTCACCATTTTAGTAACATTACCAAAAATTCCATACTATCTTGATATAATGCGTCGTGGGAAAAATAACCTCATTACTTGATTCATTACGGAACTTAGTATTATAGGAAAGAAGTTTTTGGGTGCTACTTTTAACGACAGACGCATCTGACATAGACTGCGTTACTGCAAAATCAAACTTAGCCTGCTTTGTCATGAAACATATGAAAACTTTCAAAATTGTCTGCCTAATCATTGAATATCCCTCAAACCATATTATATTCATACATTTCATTGAAGATCATGAGTTATGAAAGAGCCAAAAATATTTTTGTAGTTTTTTTTTAGAGACAAATCATAAGTCTTATTTTGGAAATGAATCATCAAGAAACAAATAGTCCAGTATTCGTTAGGGTGGAAGAAACCTCATTTATATTATCAAATCTGCAACGTTTGTCTGAAACAACTACCCGTCTTCTGTATCTAATTCGAATTCACGAAATTATAGCAACATACATGGCAATCTGCTAAAAATCCGAGATCTGTGAACATTAACCAAAGTCTTACTGTTCGATAAGATGCCTGAAAAAATATTTGATAACTCAGATTCGAAGATGTGCGGTATTGAGATTGTAATGTTTTACCAAAGACAAATATAATGTGATTTTTTCCCCAATTTTATGTTGGTTTTGGAATTTTCAAATTTTCAATGTACAACCATTTGATGAATATTCACCATAATTTATAACGTAATTTTGTTATATTTGTCAGTTTCTGAGTTTCAATAATCCAATTCCCCATTATTTTCATGCAATCTGCGAAATAACACATTTTGGATTGAATATTACTGGAGGTTTTTCCCAGCAACAAACCATTATTTCAACACCTCGACTCGTGTTTCGATCATAAAGTGATCATCTTCGAAAGGAAGATTAAACGGTTTGATCTTCCTCTTGAAGATGATCACTTGGTGATCGAAACACGTGTTGAGGTTTTAAAATAACGATTTGGTATTGGGAAGAAACTCCACTCATATTCATTACTACACCAAAGGTTTCAAATAGTACATCACAAGTATATTTTGAAATGATTGCTATATGATACAAACAGTAAATTACCACACTCCTTTTATTGAGGTTTTCGAATACTTCGTAATGTTCTTTTCAGTACAAAACAAACAATTACATCCCTACATGTTTACTATTTTTCCTTAGTAAAACATTCTCGAATACTGAATTTCTTAGAAAAAGTTCATATTCGTAGCAGGATTAAATTATTCATAATTCGTAGGTTTCGTGTACAGTCGAGTATAACTTTAATTTTTTTTCGAGGTGTCTCGAATACAGCTAGCCCTGGTAACAACTCTCATGATATTGATAACTTCAACACCAACTCATGAAATTTTCACCCTGAAGAAGTCACTCATATTATTACAATCTCGTCATCGAAGATCGGCTAAATCGGCTTGCTGCCTGATGCCAGTATGCAATGATAAGAGTCATTGTTATCAAACATTGAGTTGTGGACATCTTTGTGAGAAAAGGTAATGTAATACTGAGAATAGAGAATACGTAAAATAATATCATTTTGGAATCATGAAAAATGTTAGTGAATGATAAAAACTTTTTGTGCTTGAAAAAATTGAATAACAGCCAAATACAATGTTCTTATTATATTCAATACATAATTGTTTGATTTCTGTGTATTTTGTCATCTATGAGTTTTTGAGTACCTATCTTTTTTTTTGAAAATACATACATTTCACACTCTGAAGGAATCGAACAGAATAAAAACTTAGCGAATGATAGAAACATTTTGTGCTTGAAAAAATTGAATAACTGCAAAATGCAATTTCCCTATTATATTCAATACAAAATTATTTCATTTGTGTGTATTTTGTCTATTGTGAGGTTTTGAATTTCTGTTATTTTTTTGAGAATACTTACAGAAAAAACTTAGCGAATGATAAAAACTTTTTGTGCTTGAAAAAATTGAATATCTGGAAAATGCAATGTTCTTATTCTATTCAATACAAAATTATTTCATTCCTATGTAGGTATTTGGTCATCTGTGAGATTTTGGGTTTCTGTTTTTTTTTGATACCTACATTTCACACTTTGAAGAATTTAAAAAAAAAAAAATTTGCGAATGATAAAAACTTTTTGTGCTTGAAAAAATTGAATAACTGCAAAATGCAATGTTCTTATTATATTCGGTACATAATTATTTCATTTCTGTGTATTTTTTCATCTATTAGTTTTTGGGTTTCTGTTATTTTTTTTTAAATACATACATTTCACACTCTGATGAAATTGAACAGAAAAAAAACTTTGCGAATAATAAAACCTTTCGTGCTTGAAAAATTGAATAACTGCAAAATTCAATGTTCTCATTGTATTCAATACAAAATTATTTCATTTCTGTGTATTTTGTCATCTATGAGTTTTTGGGTTTCTGTTATTTTTTTGAAAATACATACATTCTAAACTATAAAGAAATTGAACAGAATAAAAACTTAGCGAATGATAGAAACTGTTTGTGCTTGAAAAAACTGAATAACTGCAGAATGCAATGTTCCTATTTTATTCAATACAAAATTATTTCATTTCTGTGTATTTTGTCTTTTGTGAGTTTTTGAATTTCTGTTATTTTTCTGAAAATACTTACATTTCACACTCTGAAGAAATCAAACATAAAAAAACTTAGCCAATGATTAAAACTTTTTGTGCTTGAAAAAATTGAATAACTGCAAAATGCAATGTTCTTATTGTAATCAATACAAAATTATTTCATTTCTATGTATTTTGTCATCTATGAGTTTTTGGGTTTCTGTTATTTTTTTAAATACATACATTTTACACTCTGAAGAAATTGAACAGAAAAAAAACTCAGCGAATAATAAAACCTTTTTTGCTTGAAAAATTGAATAACTGCAAAATGCAATGTTCTCATTGTATTCAATACAAAATTATTTCATTTCTGTGTATTTTGTTAATACTTACATTTCACACTCTGAAGGAATTGAACAGAAAAAAACTTCCAAATAAACTAAAAAAAAATTTCGAAAACTCTTCAAATTCAATATCTTCTCTCTAAAAAACGATGTGATGATCATTGGTAACTTGTATTCATCAATTTCATCTTCCAAACAAGATATCTAAAAATTCTGTAATTACATTCCAGACACCAAGATATTCTCCATCTTCATAATCAAACCACAATTATCTTCCAATCTTCTGCAACAGAAATCAAAGAAGATTTCAAGTACGAAAGATTTTCAAGTTGTTGATTGATTTTTGAAGAATTTGAGGTAGTCTTTTAATGTTTATTCAATAAACATGCATGTAACACAGTTTTGCACTGAATAGAATTATATAAGAACGCCAAATATTAGAGCCTATGCCTCTAAACTCATGGTTTACTGGAGATCATTCACGTCTCATTCCAATCAATTCTATTCCAATAAATTCCATTTGAAGGTCAGTATCATTTTGAATCATATTTTGGTATTTTTGATTCTGGTGTTATCTTGATGATCATTCTCGCGCACTTTTATGGGTCTTGATTTACCACCAATATTATTTTATATTGATTTGAGTTCCAACTTCATATCTATTACCATTTTGATTTATTTTCTTATAGTCCTGGAGTATGAGGTATTGCATGACTGACACTCCTGGAACTCAGTATATGTATAGTCAATTCATCCATGTCCGCCAGTTCCCTCAATTTTCCACGGCGTTCCCAAATCAGTTTCGATGTCACTATGGGGTTCGTTAGTGCCTCAATGCAGCAAAATTTAGCCTGGAAGACCCCCTTAGTAAAATCGGGTTTCATGTTCGATTTTAGACCCGTCTGTATACCAAGATTTTCTGCCAATCATCCCAATTCTCCACTCTTCGTTTTTTCAATATTTCAACCGCAAAGTTTGTGAAGAGCCTGTATTTCGGTGTCATCTATTTCAAAAACAAGTTTGTTGTTCCGAAATTTCAGTTTGGCCAGATCCAATGTAACACTGGGAGTCTGAATTAGCTAACTCTTGCTTTCCTCATCATCACTTAATGCAAAGGAGGAAGATTCAAGACTGTCTCCAAAGAGTGTCTCCGAAGTAGCTGTGGGAAAAGTTCTGATTGCTTTCGTTATTTTTAAACATGCAAAATTTGCATCCTGTTCAGTTTGTTGATAGTGGTTTTTTGTTTTATTTTTGATCATCAGACCATAGATGCTTTTGTTACACCATGGCGGATCAACCGCCATGATGTAGAGTGAGTACATCTTCCTATAGATGCGTTAGACAATGAGGGCTACCTCAGCCTTTCTATATGTTGGTTCGATATATTTTTCGAAACCTTATATGTTACAACTTTTTATAATATCGACAATAATAACCCCACTTGAAATGTCCATCCTTTTCTTCAAATATATTCGTGATAATCATTAGTATAGGACTCTGGATCAGTCTCCAGGTGTGTACCATTACCCCTATAAAATATTAATATGTAACTTCTTCATATCAGCAATCTTTGAATGAGTTGAATCCCATAAAAGTTAAGAAGCTCTGTATATATTTTTCCAAAGCTTGCTGGTACTTTCCCCTTCCCTCTTCTGGATCAAATGAACATCAATACCTGTATAACTATGGGATTGGAAACTTTTCTTCTCCTGAGGATGCTAACTTTGTTGGCGAAACGCGCGTCNCGAAACGCGCGTCGAGTGCAAAAATATCAGTTTGGTGTTTGGGTAATTGATCAAAGAAGTTATTCATCAATACCCGTGTTCAATACAATTTCCTCAACCTCTTTCTACTTCAGTCGCTGGTAACTTGGAGTCATTACACGTGAAATTTTGAATGTTTTCCAGTCATCGTGAAAAAATCATTCCAGGACCTTTCAAAGTCCTGGAAAAAACTAGCATTCATTTTATTTTTCATTGATTTACAGAACAAAAATTCAAATGATTGCATTTAAATGTTATGATATTATAAAAAGGTATTTCAAAAAGTTTTGCCTTGCAAAGTTATGTACTACTTTCTTATTTCAGACTTTTTCTGTTGTCGCATTTTCTCTGGAGTATTCAAAACTAATTCGTCATTCTTTTAGGCTTTATCCTTGGTCCAGAAAATGATATGAATAGTTCAGAGGTATGCAATAACTGCAATCCCTGGTATCTGCAAACGATGCTGATGTAGAAACTACTTGTAGACCTAAAATAAGATGTAATCAAGTAAGTGATTATCTTTGATACTAAAAAACGTAAGGAAAATGTTCCTAAATTCAGTATTTTGAATAAAATATTTGATGTGAACGAAATGTTGTATGAATTGTGTTTTATTTTATACGAGATTGATGCCCCTCCACTATTCTGAAAATTTGAATTTTGTTTGTCGTAAACACCTCATATTCAGTAAAAATTTGAGGAAATATACAAAATATACAAATCATGATTATTTGGCAGTAATAATGCTGTAATTTTTTCCCAACACTACACGGAATGTATATCAAAACTATTCGAAAACACAATGGCCACAAGACTAAATCTTTCTTCTCAAACTTAAATATGTTTTCTAGTCACCAACACGTCTATTCGAAAAAGAAATCCATTGAGACAGCTCTTGTTGATTTTGATAATGAAATTTAGAAAGAAATGGAAAGAGATGATCTATCCTATGGGATTTTCATTGACTTATCTAAAGCCTTTGATTGTATCGATCATGATCTTCTTCTAGAAAAACTTCACAAATATGGAATTCGAGGGAACTCCTGCGACTGGTTCAAGTCGTATAGAATAGAATAGAAGTTTATTTAACCACATTACACTTTACATGTTTGTAGCAAGTCAAGACAAATTTGTTACATATGCATACACACAACAAAAGTAATTTCAGATCGGATGAGTATAAAATGTATTTTAAGATAAAAAATAGAGCAACATAAAGATTAACATTAAAAACATGAAAG
>WOGM01001028.1:0-10725 GCA_015342125.1 Leptinotarsa haldemani | reverse complement strand
GAAGATACAAATATCGCCCTAATATTTTATTGAGCATTCATACGTTCAATATTAGATTATGGAAGTATATTTTATGGAAGTTCAGCAGATAGCTACTCACTTGAAGAAATTAGAAGTATCTCCCGCCAACGCCAATATCAGTTATCGAAGCCAAAGCTAAGGAACCTCCATTAGACCTGAGAAAACAACTGCTCAGTAACAAATTTGTAACAACAAAGCAAAATCTTCAAATTTCATTCACAAACTTCAGCAACACACAATTCTCACTCACTCCTCAATACTGGCAGAAAAAGAAAACGAAATTGTTGGTAGAAAGTTTCACCAGATCATCTACTTATGACAAAACAATATACAAAACCTATAACCTTTCATACTATACAGAAGATTACGACATAATATAATAATAAAAATAATAATAATAATAAATAATAATGACTTTTTTCTGAGACGGGAAAAAGGTTTTGACATTTTATCTCTGATGACAGGTAACAAATTATCTCTGATGACAGGTAACAAAATGTCACTTTTCATGAAATTACTTTTTTCACCGGCCCCCGTGAAAAAAGTGAGTACTTTTTTCACGGATATATATATTCGAGAGCTAGTCGTACTGTCATCTTCTTGGCTCTCCTCAAACTACTAGTTTGAGGAGAGTATTAAAATACTGACAGAAAAGGAAAATAAGTTGCATCATTCAATATATATATATATATACATCCCGCTATATATAGGTCCTCCACAGGAAACGCAGCAATAAGTCTTCCACCAGAAGGAGTGCGTATATGATGATTTTAGTCGCGTATATGTGACATTTGCCTTCCATTTATGGTGGAAATGCCTTGAAATGAAACAAAATTTTTAAAATTTTGTATGCATGTTGATATCTCTGGGTCTTCCTCCCAAACTACGGTATTTACCTCATCCGGGTGTATACTTGTTGACAAACTCACAGCTGTAAGTCCTCCGCATATACTCTTGCGATTCGAACTACAGTGGATAGCTCTTCCGACAGTGTTGCCTGAATATTGGTAATCAGTGGGAATCATTGAAGAGTAGTATAGTCAGAGTAAGACAGAGACGGAGACTGTTATATCTTATTTTATGCCCAACTTGCTATCTCAATAATGTTTCAAAATGCTGAAATATTCACACAACTGTACTTTCTCAGGACCACGTGTTTTTATTGGACAAAATCAAAGCCTGAAAAATTCTTCGGGATCTGATTTCACCTAAAAACTGTGACCGTAAAATTTTTTCCAGTATTGAGTTGAATAATTAAATTATAATTGAATGTATGTCATAGAAAATCTCATAATATACAAATATACATGTAAGTGTTAGGTATTTAAATAAAAAAAAATTGCTTGAAATTGTACGATTGAATTTAAATACTTTATACTGACTACGTTATTCACTACAATATTTTTTTAAATACAATAATCTTGTTATTTATATATGAACATTTCTTGAATTCTAATCACTTATGCATTAGTTTGTATTAGATTCGAAAAACCTTTCCGATTCTAGTAGATCTTGAAGACCATCATCATCTTCGTCTCCAATATTTTTTCCACTCTACATTGGTTCTTCATCCACAATTTCATGTGAATCAATAACTTCTTCATAGTTTTTTTCTTCAACACTGGAGCATTTGTTTTGGTTGGTTTCCGGGTTTTGCCCGGTCTTCTTTGGTTACGATTTCTAAACCTAAACCACGGCAAAACCCGGAAATAAACCAGAACATTATCGCCAGCCGTTAAAGCCTACAATCCTATAGTGGAGCATTTTTCATAACAATGACAATTTGAGCATAAATTTGTGCATTTCAAACCATGTTTTTGTCAGCCATACAGTTTCACAGGTGCAGCAAATAGTTTCGAGCAATATTTCTGAAATTAATTTATTTTCTGAAAAATTTGGCATAACGTCACGTTACTGTTTCTTCCAGCCTCTATCTGTTGCTGTCAGTTCGTTACTAAGCCAAATTTGAAGCTGATAAAATGTCCTGTAACAATGTTGTTTTTTTGCACCTTCTTTGGATGGGAGGTTTGCCAATATGAAAGATATAATTTTTACCAATAGATATTTTCGAAAACTTGATTGATTCAATATTATTATATTGTCATTTACACATTTACTAACAGATTTGATTAATTGTATTTAATTTTTCTGATATCGTTGCTCCTATCTTTATTATAAAATTATTGGCAAAATTTGATACATTTTCATCATTCAATAATGAATACATCATGCTTTTTTTCCTTTTCCGGTAACTTCAGATATTGTATCGCAACCAGAAAAACAGAAATTCAACAATATTTTTTAAAGATTCATATTTGAAACAATTAGACGTGAAAAATTGATTTTCTACATTTCCAGAACATGGCTTGAAAAAATAAATATCATGATTATTTGAATAAAATTTTAATACATATCTCGGAATTCTCAGAATTCTACATAATGATGAAAAATCAATTTTCAGATTCGCGTTTTTTGGTTTTTTGCATTTTCTGAGAGAGTTTGCAATAGTAATGTATAATTTTTTTCACATCATCAAAGAGTAGATACTTCAAGGAACAAAAAGCACATCGATATTTTTTTAAACATATTTATACGTGTGAATTTTCGATTGAAAATCAGGGTGCTTTTTCAGTAAAATATAATAATAAATAACCAAAAAATTGGTTTATTGAATTCTTCGCATGAATTTTGAGGTTATGTGAAAAAAGTTAGTTGTAGATCTTTTTATTATCTACACACTCTGCCATTCAACTTTTTTTCATAGAACTTGTAGTTTTGCTGGAAATCGCGATAAACCGGTTTTTACTTTTAATATCTCACCCCCTTCCATTATCCGAGCTTAGATCGCCCGTAATTATTTTATCATTTTATTTTTGTCATATTTGCTTCCTTTTCCAATGGGTTTCATCCACAAGTGAACTTTGTTGGCATTATTATGAAGCGATTAATATAACATGCTACAGAAATATTTGCACATGACGGTTGTGAGATAAATTGATATTGAATTCAATTGATGAGATGTTAGATTGCACATTATACTGTAGTAATCTAATCACTCGTTTTCCAAAAACTAGTCAAACGATTTGAACCATTTCGCTCACAAAGTTTTCATTTTTGGTCTCTTACTTGAGATTAACTTTTTTGAATTAGAAGAGGCCAAGCAGCCCCACTTCTGAATTTACAGTATTAGTAAATTGCAATTATCATTAACAAATTGTGGTGAAAAAAATGACATTCCGTTATTTGTTCATAACTCAAAAACTATCAACAGTTGAGTAATGTAGTGCTGTAGTTTTTTCCGGATTTTTCTGCAGATGTAAAAGCAAATACGCCACTAGAATCAATGTGAAGTCGCCCCTGAGCGTCAATTAATTTTTATTATTGTTTTTATTTTTATCGTTCTATCACAATTTCACAAATCATAGAATTAAATTGAGGAACTGAGAATAGATTTTCAAAGAGGAGGAATTATTCAAACTCTCGAAACCATACCTACTTTATTATTTTAATTTACCTTCGAAAATAGGGCTCCATATCACGACATGGACATATCGCCAAGAAAACAGTACACCACCACCGTTCACTACAACCCCACACTTCAAAAGACAAAATTTTTTTTTCAGTTAGTTACAATTACATAAATACTGATAGGTGTATTGAATAGCAAATGTAACAATGTTTGACAGACCTTTTCAATACTGGAATATCTTCCGCTCAACAGCAACAGATGACTCAATAAAGAATATGTTATTCATAAATTCTTCGTTCAGTTGATATCAACAATCAGTAACTTTTTATTGAATAAAACTGAATGATACATATATGACCTAAATAAATTACTTTCAAGAGAATTTCACCTAGATATTTTTTTTCGAAAATAATTACTCTAGAATGGACACAATTTCATCATTTCAACAAGTAGATCTTCAAAAAATCTTGAAAATGAATACACAGAAGCAGAATTCCGTAGAATAAATTTGTTCGACTTCTAGTGAGCTCATCAAAATTTATTAAAAAATCTTAAGTAAATATCTATAATAAAGTAATTATTCTCCAATATATTTCAATTTCCCGATTTGGAATTCCTTGCTCAACAGGGCTATAGGCATCGCATACCATTAGTTTAATGATCATTGGATAATGTTTTCAAAAGGTACTGAAATACAATATTATTTATAGTGGCCCCAAAATGCTCCTAACAAAGGTCAGTTACTCGAGTAAATAGTTCCTATTTCTCACTCGTCAATAATCGATGAGTTGTATTGTGTATACTCAATGAACGTAAATTCTTTTTTTTTTCTGTTCGATATATTTTTGTCATTCTTCGTGTCTCCTGAAAATGGGAAATTTAAACTATGAGTATTATTATGTATACTCCATGATCGTAACTTCTTTCTTATTTATGTATTGAAATTTTTTGTCAGTTTTCGATTCTTCTGAAAATGGTAAATTTAATCTATGGCTACTTCCCCAGAGGCTATCCTTTTTCTCATTCGTCAATTATTAATGAGAATTATTGTATGTACTCCATGAACGTAACTTCTTTCTTATTTTCTGTCTGAATATTTTTATCAATTTTTGATTCTCCTGAAAATGGAAAATTCAAACTATGGCTACTTCCCCAACGCCTATCCTATTTCTCATTCGCCAATTATTATTGAGTATTTTTGTGTATACTCCATGATCGTAACTTCTTTCTTATTTTTGTAAAGAAGATTTCTGTCAGTTTTCGATTCTCCTGAAAATGGAAATTTTAAACTATAGCTACTTCCCCAAAGCCCGTCCTTTTTCTCATTCGTCAGTTAATAAAGAGAATCATTGTTTGAACTCCATGAACGTAACTTCTTTTTTTTTTCTCTTTCTGAAATTTTTGTCATTTTTCGATTCTCCTGAAAATGGAAAATTGAAACTATGGCTACTTCCCCAAAGCCTATCCTTTTTTTCATTCGTCAGTTATTAATGAGAACTATTGTATGTACTCCATGAACGTAACTTCTTTCTTTTTTTCGTTCTAAAGATTTTTTGTCATTTTTCGATTCTCCTGAAAATGGAAAATTCAAACTATGGCTACTTCCCCAAAGACTATCCTTTGTCTCATTCGTCAATAATCAATGAGTATTATTGTGTATACTCCATGATCGTAACTTCTTTCTTATTTTTGTATAGAAGATTTCTGTCAGTTTTCGATTCTTCTGCAAATGGAAAATTTGAACTATGGCTACTTCCCCAAAGCCTATCCTTTTCTGATTCGTCAATAATTGATGGGTATAATTATGTATACTCCATGAACGTAACTTCTCTCTACTTTCAGGTCAAAAGGTTTATGTCATTTTTCGATTCTCTTCAAAATGGAAAATTTAAACTATGGCTATTTCCCCAAAGCCGATCTTTTTTCTCATTCGTCAATAATTGATGGGTATAATTGTGTATACTCCATGAACGTAACTTCTTTCTACTTTCAGTTCAAAAAATTTTTGTCATTTTTCGATTCTTTCGAAAATGGAAAACTTAAACTATGGCTACTTCCCCATAGCCTACCCTTTGTCTCATTCGTCAAAAATCAATGAATATTATTGTGTATACTCCATGATCGTAACTTCTTTCTTATTTATGTATTGAAAAATTTTGTCAATTTTCGATTCTTCTGAAAATGGAAAATTTAAACTATGGGTACTTCCCCAAAGCCTATCCTATTTCTTATTCGTCAATAATCAATGAGTTGTATTGTGATAACTCCATGATCGTAACTTCTTATTTATGTTTAGAAAATTTTTGTCAGTTTTTCAATTCTTCTTCTTCTATGGCTACTTCCCCAAAGCCTATCCTTTTTCTCATTCGTCAGTTATTATTGAGAATTATTGTATGTACTCCATGAACGTAACTTCTTTCTTTTTTTCTTCATGAATATTTTTGTCAATTTTCGATTCTCCTGAAAATGGAAAATTTAAACTATGGCTACTTCCCCAAAGCCTATCCTTTTTCTCATTCGTCAGTTATTGATGAGAATTATTGTATGTACTCCATGATGGTAACTTCTTTTTTATTTATGTATTGAAAATTTTTGTCAGTTTTTGATTCTTCTGAAAATGGAAAATTTAATCTATGGCTTCTTCTCCAAAGCCTATCCTATTTCTCATTCGTCAATAAACAATGAGTTGTATTGTGTATACCCCATGAACGTAACTTCTTTTTTTTGTACGAAAGATTTTTATCATTCTACGATTCTCCTGAAAATGGAAAATTTAAATTATGAGTATCATTGTGTATTCTCCATGAACGTAACTTCTTTTTCATTTTTGAAAATGGAAAATTTAAACTTTGTGTATTATTGTGTATACTCCATGAACGTGACTCCTCTCTTTTTTTGTATGAAAGATTCTTGTCATTTTTAGATTCTTCTGAAAATAGAAAATTTTAACTATGGCTACTCCCCCAAAGCCTATCCTATTTCTCATTCGTCAATAATCAATGAAGTTGTATTGTGTATACTCCATGATCGTAACTTCTTTCTTATTTATGTATTGAAAATTAGTAGGATAGCAATGCTGATTCTGCCTCATTCACTTCCGGTGTAGTCGGATGGCGAGTCGGATGGCGATGGTCAGTTAGATGTAGGGTCGGTGGTGATAGGAAGAGCAAGAACAACCCCAGCGAAGTTTATTAGGGTGCGGCGGTGCAAAGAGCAACCCTTGCGCGTATGTGGAAGGTTGTTGGTCTTTGTTGGTGGTGTGGGGTGTGGAAAAGAATGACAAGTGACAGAGGCGCCGTGACAGGTGTTTGGTTGGGGTGCAGGATTTCGGTATGGGTCCTTGATTTGGACCTAGATTTGGGTCCTCAATTTAGGCCCTCGATTTGGACCTCGATTTGGGTCCTCGATTTGGGTCCTCGATTTGAACCTCGATTTGGACCTCGATTTGGGTCCTCGATTTGGGTCCTCAATTTGAACCTCGATTTGGGTCTTCGATTAGGACCTCGATTTGGGTCTTTGATTTGGACCTCGATTGAGGCATAAGAACAATAATAATGGGATATACGAAGTGTTGTTTCAAAACACTTCAAATACGGGGTGTGAACAGCATTAAAGAAAAAAACATAGTGGTTAGGTGAAAAAAACATGGCGGTGGGTTTTCAGTTATAAGGAAAAGTTCTAGGGCCAATCCAAATCAGATACGCTGAAGATATGACCCTTTTATAACGCAAATTCTTGAGACAACTTCATACTTCACTTCATACACATACACTATAGAGTTTTTTTTTGCTGGTGGTTATCCATTCCTACGAAAGCAGTGTAATCCTGTTAATCTCACTTAGTCGAGGAAGCACACGTAATGATCTTTAGAAAAGTGAATAATCAACATCAATCCCTACGAACAGGTTTATCTTTCGTAGGGTTGTTGTTCATTTCTTGTACTTTCGCACCGGCAGCGCTCTAAGAGCACCTTAAGTATATTCCTGTAGAGCTTGTGTTTTGTTTTTCCTTAGACTTCAGTTCATTAATATTCATTAGACAAGTAGCAGAGATATCGATCAATATACACATGGGAGTTAATAACTAATTGATGATATACAAACATATATGAGAAAAATAATTATTACTGGAGTTTTTTCCAACACCAAATCATTATTTCCAACACCTCGACACGTGTTTCGATCACCAAGTGATCAACTTCTAGGAGGAAGATTAAAACTCATATTCATTACTACACCAAAGGTTCCAAACAGTGCATCATAAGTACATGAGAAAAATAGTTGAACACTGTTTATTTACTCTAGATTCTACTCTTTACAATGAAGTCGAAGGCGGCAAATCTGGTATTGGTGGAGGCTATTTAATGCTACCTGCTACCAGTTTTGTAGAACGTTTTGGATGAAACACCGACCAATACTCAAAGTATTATACGGAAGGGACGTTCTTTAGCTGGAACATCATATGAAATTCATCATACTGTTGATTCATTATTCGGTTGGATGAAACTATCTGGAATTTAATTGTTCTGTAGAGAGCTCAATTGCTGTTTTAATTTATATTATAGACACACTCACTGTAAATTTCTGTTTTGTGTCACCACAAAGATATTTAATGTTTTTTATTTCTTCGTAACTACTTATGCTTAAGATTTGTCAAAGTATAAAAGCTTGATTAAACTTCTTCAGCTATAGTAGCGATGTTGCATTTGCATAAGACTGGAAAAAGCATGGAAACGAAATCAATCAGAAATATCAAATGCAAGAAACTGGTTATCAGATTTCCAATTACAGAATCTGAAAAATTGAAATAATTTTCACTTTGGAAATCAGGAAATATCTGTGTGAACTCTTCTGATATTCACTGATGAAACTTGCCCGCAATTTCTACTGACCATCGCTTATCTTCAAGGACAAAATACAAGGAAAATCCTTATGGCGCTCTCAGAGCGGTGCCTGTGCAAAAGTGGCGATTCACAGTAGATTTGAATAGCTGGAGATCAAATCCATTTGGAGAAACGTTCTCAGGAAGTTTTTTCCACATAAACGCAGTTCTCCATATGGAAGAGTTCTTGAACAGTAAAGTTTAAAGCGTGTTTTTGTCCCTTGGGAGTTGTTTGACTTGTCCATTTAGTCCAAGTCTCCAGAAAACACTGCAGCCTCTTGGGCTTATTGCGTTTATTCTCCCATCTTCTCATGTCACCAATTCCACCAGTTTCGTTCCCTGTACTAATTTGTACAGGTTCCGTGTTGGATGATCGTCATATGCTTCTGGACGTATTTTTGTACGTCTATATATTGCCTGCCTCCTGTGATTTAGTGCCTCATATTCCCATGAGATGTGTAGAGCTGTTTTGATCCCCTCGTTGAATAATCTGCAGCTGAGTCTCCGTTGTACATCCCCATTTCATTCGGGTGTCCTCTAAGCAAGCGACCAATGACCGTTCAGTAACCCTGTAATTATTCTGAGCCTATTCCTACTATATTGAAGTAGTTCTTTGGTTCTTTTCTCGGACGGTTCCCTAATGGAGGTTCTTCTGTGTTTGTTGCCAGGCACTTTTGTCCAGTACTCTGTGTGCTTCTTATTGGTACATGTCCTAATTTGGTTTCTTACCAATGATACTGGTACCCCCAGAGCTGATTCAGGACCAGGACCAGTTCGAAGTGTACTTAGTTGAACCTCAAAACGATGAGCAGTCACAGTCGGTCCCGTATTTCTGATAGGTAGCGTTCTGGGAGGAATCAAATGTGCCAAGTCACTTGAACACCTCTCGCAAACGTTTCTATGAAAGAGAGACAAATCTCCAACCTTTCTTCAATGTTCCAGGCTATCAAGGTTACACGTGATGTTCGCGTCTCCAATCAGGCGGATGACTCTTTTCTGGATGGATTCCAGTAACTTCAGAGTATGTTTGGAGGCAGAGCTCCATACATGAAAACAATACTCCAGAGAAGGTCTGATATAAGCTTTATAAAGCATCAAAAGTTGCTGAGGTGTGTTTAGTTTTCTGATTCAGAACAGTGTTTCAAAATTTTGAGAAGCAGCCTTTGCAATTCCAGCGACATGATTGTACCAAAACATATTGGTGTTCATTTTGACCCTCAACAAACTTATCGAAGCAGAAAGCGGAATTGTCTAACCTGCCATTATTATATCCAGTTCGGAGGCATTTATCTTCTTGGAGAAAACCGATGCCTGGGTTTTTGTGGCATTGAATTGAACCTGGTTACTGTCATCCCAATTTCTGAAAAACTCACTGAAAGGCAGATATCTGATGATGGATGCATCAGAAGTAATCTGTATCAGAATTCATCAATTATCATGAATCAATTCAATCACTGGTTTCAGAACTCCAAAAAAAGCGTTTATTTACTGAAACAGTTAATGCCTTTCTGTGATAATCTCAGAGTATAGTGTTGTTGAATACCTTCATCCTGAATTTTCATAGAGCATCGCCACATTCAATCAAAATATATTTGATATATGGAGTTTTTGAACTACCTCTGATAATTTTGATGAGCTGCCTACTGTATTTACGATTCACGCACTACCTGATTTCAAAACACAATTGAATCAACATCAAAATTATCCACAAAAGCTATATGATTTCATATTGATTTTCATTCAGCTAACCGGTGATTTATATTATTTAATTGGTAGATTTTTTGTTCATTTTCGAATATCATTAATTGAAATTTAGATGAATAGTTTGAAATCTATTTATGGAATATTATTCATCAAATATAGGAATGTATTTATAAATTGTTTACATTCACGTGAGTCAGATTTAAAAATCATCTCTGACTGGTGTTTTCGTTATCACTTTTCTCATATTCATACAGAAAAGCATTAGAAAGATAACTTTCGAAAAATATATTTGAAAAATAGTTCATAGCTCAACGTGGAGGTGATTATTCAGAATCAGAATCGAAACAGAGACAGATAATTGTTCGGAAATGCCGATTTCTGACTCCAGACATCTTCAATAATGTAAGGAATGCTTTCGAAAGTAGACTGTATTATCGTATGGAACTAGATGGAGGCCATTTTGAACACTTCATCCGTTGATTGTGTTACCATTGATATTAATTCTGTTGATTTTCTCAATAAAATGAGCGACAGCAAATTTTCTGTTTTTTCCTAAATAAAACGTTCAACATTTGATATCTAATGAACCAATTTTGAAAAAAATCACAGAAGTAATAGAGGGACAAAAGAACATTCAAATTGTGTATCAC
>WOGM01001027.1:0-10729 GCA_015342125.1 Leptinotarsa haldemani | reverse complement strand
CCAGCAAATTTTTGATACGCTATTATGAATGTATCGAAATTGGGACCCGTCACACATCACGGTGAACATCCCAGCCCATTTTTTCTAACACGTTATTGAGAATTTTTCGGAATTGTGGGATCCGACACCACACACGGTTGGCATCTTAGCAAATTTTTGATACGCTATTGTGCATCAACGAATATGGTGGAATCCCGTACTTCAGTGCCTCGTGGGGTAGTACATCATTGCAAACATTAGCTCAACCCCTACATCCCAAGCCAATGTACTCGCCAAAAACAGCATGCACAGTGTTTCACGCAGTGAGAGGTTAACAAGGACAGCCAACCCGCCACTAATGCTCAACTCTTACTATGCTAAAAAGCTTAGATTTTAAAAATAATCAAGAATAATATTGCAGTTCTGCTGTTTGGGATCAGAGCTTGTTTTGAACCTATGATTATGTTTATATAAGCTTTGTATGTAGAACCTAATGTTCATCTTGATGCTACCGTATACATGTAATTACGTTGTTTTTATACAGTAAAGGAATTAAAAAAAACAGTATTTGAATTAATTCAAATAAGAATCTTTATGAATGCCCATGATTTTTTTAAATGATGTTAAGTTGAATATCACCTAGTTTTGATTTTAAATTTGGTGACAATGTATTTTTTGTATTTCCGAGATATTCAATTCGCGATGTAAACTGATTCATCTATCTCTTTTTTTTTCAGTGATATGGCGGAAAATGAAATACAGGACATGGAACCAACAGATGATGAACTTAAACACTCGAAAGTTACCTACAATCCATCTGTAACGAATATGTAGGTGATGCAGCATGGTGCGCTTACATATAGTCAATCGATAAAATAGAGTGATACTTAATTAAAACGGGTGTGATCAAAACTAAGTCAATGATTGATTTTTGTTGGGACAAATAAAACAAATTTGCTCAAATGTACATAGTTTATTTATATATTAGAGAGCATTATGTCATGATAAAAATACAATTGTTCTTATTAATGGAGATGTAATATAAATTATTGCTACATGAACAAGTGATTTATTTTCAACAAAATAACGTAATTGGAGATCTGCAAAAAAATTCTAAATCAGGTGGCCAAATGTATGCTTATTTTTATTGCAGTTCTGGTAAACTTCAGAAGAGGTTTTCTTCAATTTTACCTACAATAAATTGATGAATTCAAATTCAAGTATTCTGCTTTCCTATTGAAAACAAGGTTACTGTACAAATGAAGGTTGACCGATATTACTGAAAATCACTTTTAATCAATCTTTCCTCCATACAGTATTCAAACTCATCATTTTATTATGTACAAAAATTATTCCAATGATTTTTCTACAAATTTTTATCTATTGGTGGCTCATTCAATACATATTGACATGCATCCTTAATTGGGGGTTGACTAATTTATGACTGAAAATTCAGATCTGAATAGTTCATTTAAATACTAGATAAACAGTCATATTATTCCCAATTAGTCTTCAGATTGGGTGGTTCTTATCTTATGATATATACATCTTATCTAATGATGCATAAAAACATATTATGCCAATATAATGTGTGTGCCTGTGTGAATGTTTCAATTCCATAAGGAATATTTATATTATAAAGTGAATAAGAAAGGGTGAAGTTTCTTGTAATTCAATGTTCCATAAGAACATAATTATGAAGGCTTTGTAAGGAAAGGACCTTTTTCTTTGTGTAACTCAATGTTTATGTGAAAGTAGTTGTTCCAAAAAGGGTTTTTCTTCCAGTTTGTATCTGAAAGGAATATATGTCTGTGTATGCTCTACACGTTTTTATGAAAAGTTTTCATTGTAGTCTTTTACTCGATTCCTTTAGAAGTTTTCCAAATTTTTTGTTTGATGATGAAGTAGAAACCGAATGCGGTTTTTCCAAAAAAAAAACAAATCTCTTGTAAAGTATACCCATTTCAATTCATAATAAAGGTTTTGTAAATGTTTTTTTATGATAATTTGAGCCTCTTGACTCTCAGCAGAAAACAGCGTAGAGTATTGCAACTTTTCTATTCAATATTCATAGAAAAAGATAGTTATGCAAAGATTAAAAATTTCCGAATGGTTTTCAGGAATTAGTTTTTTTATGTTAAATATGATCATTTACTTGGTCATGCCTCAAAAATTGGATAGTTTCTAAGGTAGAGGGTTGATCTTACGTTGACCCACTCATTTAATTTGACCCTTTTTCATATGAAAAATTGAATTCAAAAAAGTTGAACAACTTGTAGAGGTCACTTTTTCAAAAATGATAATATTCTTTTGAAAAAACTGTGGAAACAAGCCTTTTTTTTAACCCCCCCGATATTAAACCGGAGATTATTTTGCCACAGAATTCTCAAGTCAATCAAGTTACTACGTTTTGTAGATTTAATTATGAATGTGAGAATTATGTTGTATATTTTGCCATTGAGGGTAGCAAAAAGGACTGTTATAATGGTTGGAAACGAAACATTCGAGGAAAGCAAATTATTTAAGAAATCCGTCCGGTAAAAAAAACAAGCCATTTACCAGATCTATCCCAAATCAATAAACAATAATTAGCGTCATAGGATAGTGGCATACTGTGGTGAGAGTTGACTTGTGGTTCTTGTCCAACACCTTACATTGGATAAACGGGGAGAACCTTTTCCCATAGAATAAAAGAACATAGTAGCTTGAAAATTTTGTGATTGACCAAATAGAATTAAATTCTCCTCTTCTGTGGGAATTGGTAGTTAGTTTATTGAATGCTCATTTAATGGGTTGGTGATTTTTTTATGTTTACATTTTAAAATTAGTTTTTACACAACCTCATGTAAAATCATCAGTCATTAAGTAGGTAAAAAGTCGTATGATTCAAATTGTTATTATGTAAAGCAGAAATTGTAGGTATATGTCTATTTGATGAACTGACAAACTGGTCTTTTGTGATGCTCAAAATTTTTTAGTTTCCTAATTAGTCATTACCTAGGTAAGGTAAGGAAGTTACTGTATAGCGAAACACATGTTGCAGTTTTGTGAACTGTCTATCAACGGGAGAGCATTTTGGATACTTTTTTTTACATTTCATGAAATTTTCAGTCATTTTATATACATTATGATAATGAAACAGTATTTACTTCAAATGCATTTTGTTCAGTTTCTACCAGTTGAAAACCTTTTGGATTCAAATTTCGTGATAAAATAATTTACAATTTAGTATAATTGTTACTCCCTACTCTACAGTTCAAAACATTTTAATGGCAAGTATTTGTGAGAAGTGAATCTAAAGATAGATTCATGCTCCAATCAGAAATGGTAAATCACAAGTAATAAGTAATAAGTTGCAAGAAGTTGCAATATTCCATTTTCAATAGAAACATTCATGCATGTCATATTTTTTTTAGCCACTGGGGCATTGTTTTATATATTTCTTTTGTATATGGTAAACCATTGTAATCAGTCCAATTTAAGGCACCTTAAATACTTATTCACACTATATCTACAAAAAACCTTTTGTACAACTAGAACATTTCGAAATAGTCCGACTTTCACCAAGCCTAACAGTATCATCCTCATCATCTTGACCTAATAGTCCGCTGTCATGTCTTCTCTGAAATTGAAATATTAAACATGAAATTGGTCTTGAAAGCTATATTAATAGCAAAATATACATATGAAAATCATTGGAAAATTAGATAAAAATAGTGAAAAGTGAAATATGTTGAGGTTATCTACAGGATGTATTATTGGAATACTGCCAAGCTCATAACCAAAATACTGGAATATTCGGACCCCATTCAATCTAAAAATATTTTCAAAATTTCCATTGAAACACATCTAGTTTTTATGATCTTCCAAAAATACTTTTCAATTTCCTGAAGTATGAGATGAGCTTATCACATCACTCTTGGAAGATAATACAGATATAATGAATACTTTCCTATTCACAGAAATAATATATGAAGAGAACTCAAGCTGAACTCCTTTTATAATGTTCAATATAGGGTTTACCTCCAAAATTATTCTGTACAAAGTCCATAGAGTTAGAGATTCGTTAAAGATTTTTTATATTTTTCGAGAACACACATATTCCTTACTTTCAATTCAGTTGCAAGACACATGAAGGCATCCTCGATATTTGAATTGGACTTAGCACTGGCTTCCAACACAAAGAGTACCTCAGGCAAATATTGACACATGGCTTCAGCCTCCTCAAATTCCACCTCACGCAGTGTTTCCAAATCAGCTTTATTTCCAACTAGAGCCAATAACACTGCATTTCCTGAATATCTCCTGACTTCCTCAACCCATCTTGATACAGAAAGGAATGAAGATCTTTTGGTGATGTCATATACTATAATAACACCATTCGCAGATCTATAGTAACTTTGAGTTATTGTTCTGAATCTCTCTTGGCCGGCAGTATCCCAAATTTGCAGCTTCGAAAAAAATACATTTAATGAAAATACTTCTTACATATTCAAATTTAATAATCTTACTTTAACTTTCTTATTGTCAACAACTACAGTCTTCATGGAAAAATCGACCCCTATCGTATTCGCATGCCTTTCTATGAATGTGCCGTTCTTGAAACGTTGAACAACACATGTCTTGCCAGTTCCACAATCACCAATTAAAACTATTTTAAACAAAAAATCAAAGGATTCTTCATTCGGTATCGACATCAATGTTGAAGGATTTCTGGTAGTCATTGTGGATTTAGCATGTCATAGCATTCCAATCCAATTTATTTTAAGGGGCGAGACATTTGGCTAAAAATAAATAAAATACAACTTGAAGCTTGTTTTTTTCATCTTTTGGACGGACCAACAGAACAAAACATGTCAAATGTCAAAGAGAAATGGCATATGACATTCTTCTTCTATTTCTTAGTTTCTTCTTCTTCTTATTTGCTTATGTCATTGCTTCCTTAATCAGGCGCATTTGACCAGTGCGCCTCCTATTACATAATATAATAGGAGCTTCGTCGGGAGGTACAGTCTGACTTGCTCGAAGCAATACCGTACCCTATTGTAACATCACTTGTCTGATATTAACTTCTCTGAATTTTTCGTGTGGACAATTATTTATCACTTTTTGAGGCTCACTATTACGGTCTATTATATTGCTTCTTTTGTGCGAAAAGGTAGGTCGTTGGAAAAGGTACAAAGAACACAAACAAATGGTCTATAAAAAGGTGAGAGACAGAATAGCAGTACCCCCAACCCCCATTTTACAGTTTAATGTTATTATGTTTCATGAAGTGAATTATTATTTTTATAATAGATATATTTAAATTCCTTAGTACTATAAACATGTCCAAAGGAGCTGTAATGCCTGCTGTAACAAATTTGTGGTATATATCATATTCAGGAATAACATTAATAGGACATTCTAAAAAAATATGGTTAATAGTTTCAATTCGACCACATTCGCAGTAAGGGGCGGGAGCCACGCCAATACGGTACAAATGTGATTTACTCCAACAATGACCTGTTTTCATACGAATAATGCAGGAAATATGTCTTTTGTCCATGGCAGGTATATTCCAATACCATGGCTTCATAGGAAAATCTGGGTGGATTTTACAATACATCTTTCCTTTAATTCTTATATCATTTTGCCATTTGTTATGAAAACTATTATTTATTGTTTTCTTCAAATGAGGTAAGAAATTGTTTTTGTCAATTTTTATACTCAATGGAACATTTAAAGTGGTACCTACTTTCGCTAATATATCAGCTTTTTCATTACCCTTAATATGTTCATGACCTGGAATCCATGCAAATTTAAAGTTATGTTTTGATATTGTAGAAAATATAATATTTTTAATTGTTAAGCTGATATGATCACTATTTACCTGAAAACTCGCATGTTTAATCCGTTCTAATGCACTCATAGAATCTGTTAATATTAAATTTTTCCTGCTATCCTTTTCTATACAAGTTTTCATTCCTTGATATATGGCAATGACTTCTGCATCACAAATATTAGTATAATCATTGATTCTAGCTGAGAATGCAAAGTCAAATTGTGGTATATTTATACCAATTCCCACTTTATCATTGTTCTTTGAAGCATCAGTAAAAACAAGAGTGTACTCTCCCTGATACTTTTCTACAAAACTGAGAATTTTTTTATCATTATTTAGATCTCCCTTTTTTAGTTTACTATCGATGATGTCTACCTCTTGTAAGTAAGTTTCGTAATTAAAACTAAAACCTGGTATAATATTATTGGTGTATAAATGACTCGTTATTGCTTTGCAATTATGTAAGGCTTCCACCAAGTAAGGCGGTTGTTTATTTTTCCAAAAATCATTATTGTTTTGATAATATAAAACTCGGATAATTTCCAGAAGGTTCAAAAGATGGGGTTTAAAATCTAATCTTTTCATTATAAATTTGTGCGCTAACCATTGCCTACGAGTTTCTAAATCGACCATACCTGCTTCTGCTAAGATTACATTTCGAGGTGTGGATTTCATACAACCTAAAATGATTCGGAGTCCCATAATATACGTTTTTTCTAATTTTTCCCAATTTTTTTTAGTGCACGGTCTGTATAATATGGAGCTATAGTCCAAATGAGTTCTGACCAGCCCATTAAAGGCCATCAGCATTGTCTTGGGATCCGCACCCCACCATACTTTACAAAATGTTTTAATAACGTTAATTCCTTTGTTAGCGCGACTAATTGCATTATCGACATTTTTATCCCATTTTAAGTTAGATGAAAAAACAGTTCCCAAGTATTTAACCTCATTTTTTGTCTGAATCCTATTATTGTCTATCATAATTTCTTGTGTTCCTGAAAAAGGCCTACCTTTCTTAAATATTATACTTTCACATTTCCCTAGTGATAGGTGAAAGTCATGTTTTTTCATCCATGAATTTATGTGTGTTAATGTGTCATTCATTTTAGCTATAATGTCTTGAATATTTTGCCCTTTAAAGAGTATTAATACATCATCTGCATATGCAATTATTTTACCTATTGATGGTATTATGTCAAACAGCGAAATTAAGTATATATTAAATAGTATCGGACTTAATGGTGACCCCTGCGTTAGTCCTTTCGAATTTATGCGTGGACCGTGCTCCATTCCATTTTTATCAATTATGAAATTTTCCCTATCATTATTTATTCTAAATATTAAATTCGCTAAGTCTGTTTCTATTCCATGTTGTAGAAGGTAATTGTATAATATATTGATGTTAACGTTATCATATGCACCCTTAATATCTAATAATACTGCCACCACGCTTTGATTTAAACTAAATGCTAGTTGTACATATGTAGTTAAAAAAGCAGTACAGTCTGTTGTACCTAATCCTTTACGAAAACCAAATTGATGTCTTGATAAAATTTTATTATGTTCACAGTACCATTCTAGTCTAAGTTTAATTAATTTTTCTAGGATTTTTAATTCACATGATGACAAAGCTAATGTACGGTATGAGTTATTTGTGTATGTTCCTTCTACTGAAGGTTTTTTTTTAATGCCAATTAGTAAAAATTCCTTCCATGTTTCAGGTATTGTATCACCTTTTAAAATGTCATTGTAGGTTTGGAGCAGTGATAGTTTAAGTTGCATAGGGAGGTGGAAAAACATGCTATAGGGTATTCCATCTCTTCCTGGAGCAGTTGCTTTTTTATATTTTAAACAAATTTCGAGTTCGACTAAAGAAAAAGGTTTCGATTCTTTGTTGACAGAAGATAATTGAAATTCTGGATTTACATTACATAATGAATGTTGCTCAAGCAGTTGGTTGGCTACTCGCTCATCTGGTGCATTGTTTGAATCATATTTCTTAAGTCTTTTATCAGAATAGCTTCTGATTATGTTCCATACATATGTGAGGTTAGATTCGCGATTTAGAGTCGAACAAAAAATCTGAAAGCTTTTTCTTTTCTTTTTTTTTAAAAATCGTTTCGTGCTAGCTAATATTCTTTTAGCTTCTATGTAGTTTTCTATCGTTGGGTCGTTTTTAAAGGTTATTATTATTTGTTTCCTTCTAAAAATAGCTTGCGTACATTCGTTGTCCCACCAGGGACTTCGAGCGCACTGCAACCGTTTTGGTTGGTAAATAGGTATAGTGGCGTCAGCAGCCTCATTCATTAAGGAAGTCAATTCTTCATATGACCCCACAGCACGGTTTCCCACCTGCCCATACAAGTGTAAAGTATATGCATTCCAATCCGCTTTGGAGTAAATCCTGGTCTTTTTGTTATCAATTGGTATTATATTTTCCATCACATCGTTGTATCTGCAGATGGTGGGATAGTGATCACTATTTCCACACTCCTCCAGTACCTCCCAATGACATTTCACTGCTATATCATTGGACGTTATGCATAAATCCAAAGGACTTGGGTTTTCAGAAGGGTTTGTAAATCTAGTGGTTTTCCCGGTGTTTATAATTACTTTGTTTTGGATATCTAATATTGTGTTTAATATATTACCATTATGATTACTTGTGGTACTGCCCCACAAGGGGTGATGCGCATTTAGATCACCCATCCATATAGTTTTACCTTGAATCTGAGTCATCATTAATGAAATCTCTTCAAAATTTAGCCTATTATTAGGCGGGTTATAGGTATTTATGATATTTATATTGTTAACTTTTATTATTATGTATTGAAATAACCTATCATTTTCATTGATGCCATGTAAGGTAATAGGAGTATAGGTACAATCCTTTCGGATAAGAGTGACTATTCCTCCATAACCGTCATCTCTATCCTTCCGTAAAATGTTATAATTTTTTATTTTTAGGTTTTTTTAGGTTTTAACCATGTTTCATTCAACAAGATCACATGAGGCATGTGTTCTTGTATAAGATTAAGTAAAAAGTGGTAATTTGCATAAATACTTCTTATGTTCCATTGAATTATATTGAGATTATTGTTATCCCCCAGACTTTCGAATGTTTCTAATTTATATTTTAGGTTTATCTATATCTTTATGTTTCCCTGCATTTCCGTGTGTATTTATGACGTCAATTATTCTAGTTTTTGCATTTTCAGATAATTTAACAAAAAATTCATAAAAGTTCTTTATTAATGTTCTATCATCCCCTGCTTCCAGTATTGTTGAACTGAATCTGTCGCTTGATTGTGTCGTTTTCGTGGTTTCTAATTGAGAATGTGTATGTGTTCTTTTATTGGTTTGTCCCCCGAAATATGTTTTTTTAATTGTCCCCGTATTTGCGTTTAACTGACTGACCCACTGTAAATATGCCCCATCCTCTGTTTGCGAATTTCTACCGTCAGGATTTATTAACATGTCTTTGTGAGCTTGTTTATCATATCCTACCCTATGTTCTTTATTATTATTAACATTTTTCCCTACTGTAACACTTTGAGCGTACGATCTTTTCGGTCTTGCATTATTGGTCAAATATACCTCCCTTCTTTGTTCAATCGAGATTGCATCGTTTATCGCATATCTATTTCTTAAAACTGGAAAATCATTAGTTTCTTGTATATATTTAGTTCTTTCTTTAGGTACTTGTTTAGCCGCCTCGTAAAAGGAAATGTTTTCAAATGTCATTTTTTCTCTAATTATTTTTTGACGTTCATACTCGACACATGTTCTGTTGTTAGATTTATGTTCTTTGCTGTCACAAGAAAAACATTTTACGTTTTTACAATTTTTGTACATTTCTTCATCTGTATGAGTTTCTGTACATGTGAAACATCTCCTTTTACTTCGACAATTTTTTTTATATGGCCAAACAGGAGACAGTTGTAACATTGAGTCACGGGGGGAATATATGGAGTCGTTATATAAGTTAGATAACATATATCGACGTATCGCGGAATAATAGTTCCTTTAAACGTGATTAGAATCGTCGAGGCCGGTACATATTGAACTTTCTCTTCTACCATTATTCTTCTATTCATTCTCTTAACATTTATAACTTTATATGGACTTTTTATCATGGTTTTTAGTTCTTCCTCGGTAAAGTATGTAGTTATATCTTTGACTATGGCTTTGCATGTCACGTTACTGTATGGAATGTATACCTGGTATCCTGATTCTTTTAATTTTTGGTTAAGTAACATTGCATTGGCACTATCTTTGTTAGAAAAATCTACTCCTACTTTGTTTCTACCTTTAATTTTTATTTTGTTAATATTTTCCAATTTCAAGTCACATATATCCTTAGCTATTTTTAAGTGAGAAAAGCGCCCCAAACCTAGACCAGAGTCTTTATTTAATTCTACAATTACTGTAAATGGCCCTAAGGCTCCCTCACTATACAAAATAGTTTCACGTTCGGTTTCCATTTCATTCTCTACCGGTGTCGGTACTCCAGGAGTATCTCCACAAGCAGAAAAATCTCTGGATTGCGATTGTTCATTAAAATTTCCTATTATATTCTGTATTTCTAAATCAGTACCACTCTCTTCATATCCAAAATGCATTTTTTTGGGGGAAGATACCTCTTCCCCCCCATCCTCTAACATGATTATAGCACCTTAAAAATCTATTTTATTATTTACTATTTTCTAATATTTCTGAATCCCCAATGAAAATGAAAGTTAATATTACAAAAAGAAATTCCCAATAGTGATAAGAAGGATAGAAAAAAGAGAAAAAAAAAAGGATTATCAGCGCACCTGTTTTCGAACCTATCGCCTCGAAGGTCAGCACACGAATCCGTCTGCAATCCAACTGTAAAACTGTATACGTACGTGGTGTGACGGTGACCACAGACCATAGGTT
>WOGM01001026.1:0-10729 GCA_015342125.1 Leptinotarsa haldemani | reverse complement strand
TTACTATTATTTCATTTAAGGTTTTTTTGCTTAATATAATTTGTTCTATTTTCAACTATTCACTTTTTAATAATTCTTTTTTTAGTTGTTTCAGGGAATTCAAATCATTTTAAAATAGTAGACAATGGAAGTCCGAACTAGTGAAATTCAAAGACAAAAGTCATTTTGAGGCCTTATGAAGCCTTCCTTTTCAATCAAAAGATCGAATTAATTATTCCAACATTTTGGAGATTTTCTGAGTCCATAGATTGATTTATTTAATTTGCAAACAGTCGAGAGATTCGTTCTAATTTTACCAGGTAATGACATATATACCTCTTCTGTTATATCACCATGTAAGAAAGCACTTTGAACATCCATGTGTGATACATGTGAGCCTAGTTTAGCTGCTATGATTAACATTATTCTAAAGTAAATAATTTGGCAACCTGAGCATAAATGTCATACAGTTCATTTACACGGTCTTGCTGAAAACCACGAGCAACCAAAAGAGCTTTATATTTGCCGTCACTTTTGACTTCAAATACCCATTTGCTTTCTAACACTTTTTTATCAACAGGCCATATGACACTTCACTCCACACATCATTTTTGCGTAACACATTGAGTTCCTCTTCTATTGCTGCTTCCCATTTGAGTGCGTTTGTGCCAGAAATTGCCTCTTCCAATGACAATGGTACTTCTAGTGTTGTAAGAAAACTGGTTTCAAAGTCGTTCATCCAAGCAGGTTTCTATAACATCCTCCCTCTTCTTCCTACAATCATCAGAATCATCAGAACTTTCTTCCTCTGTAGAATCATATCCTTCTTCTACAGTTTGATCCTAATGTGAAATAGGCATTTCTTCATTTTCTTGAACAGTTTCTATATTTATTGGTTCCTCTTCAGTATCTAAATCCAATACAATGACATTTTCACCAGTATTCCTTCCTTACTCTTTGGATCCAATTTCGGTCTTTTTTTTGGGAATATGTGTAGCAACTTGAGTCCTAAATAGTTTCAGTAATGAAATATCAAAATATTTTCCATACCATAATTGATAAGTAGTTTTATTAGTGCTTCTTCCTAGTACTATTCGGTTTATTACAGATGCAGCAGTGTTGATTGACTCAGTCCATCTTTTCCAAGTTCTAACAATGAGGCATAGTGCGAGCTGCCTCGACTGAAGTTCTATTTTCCCTCTCTGCGCGACCATTTTGTTGTGGGGTATAGACACAAGATTTTTCGAGCCTGTTTCCATGTTTCCTCAAAATACCATCCAACTCTTTGTTGGCGAATTCCAAACTATTGTCTGTTCTCAAAGTTTTAACTTTAAAGCCAGTTTGAGTTTCAATAAATTTCAAAAAACTCTCAATTTTTTGTTTTGTTTCCGACTTGTTTTTCAAGAAATGTATCATTCTATAGTTTGAGAAATCATCTTTTAACAGCAAAAAATTCCTTGCTTTACCAACAAAACAACCGTTACAAAAATTTTATTTTTCTATAAATTCAATATTATTGGTTTTTAAGACCTTTTTCACAAGATTGAAATTCATATGTGCAAACTCATAATGCCAATCAACTAAACTTTCAGCAACATTATAGTATGACCTATTATCTGTAGGTTTGAGTCTGAACATCATTTTGAAGAATTTACTCTGCCTAGTGGCTACTGCCAGACTTGAACCTTTTTGGTCAAGTGATTTACTCTTATTCATTTCTGAATGAAGAACGTTACCTTTGTCCAAGGCTTTTCCTATAGAGAATAAGTTTATTTAAAATTCTGAAATGTACAGTATCTTGTTAAGCTCAGTTTTAATCCATTCCTTTTCATTCCAGGCTTCGAGTACTATTTTTCCAATCCCTTCAACCTTGACAAGAGAACCATCTCCCATTTCCACCAGTTTGGAGACTGAAGTATCTATGTATTCAAACTGTGTTAAATTAAAACACATATGGTCACTGGCCCCCTGTCCATACACCAGTCGGTACTGTCAAATTCGGAATCACCTGATAAAGCAGCGAATTTTGAATCTTCACTCATTTTTGTCATAAAAGCATTCGACGAAGCATTTGATGTTCTCTGTCTAGGCCGAGAATGTTCTTCCTTGTTTTTCTTGGACTAGCAATCATTCAAAGTATGTCCTTGTTTTTACAGTAATTGCAAAACTTTTCTTTCTTTCCATTGTTCCCTGCATCAGGACAAAACTTTTGAGTATAGCCAAAATTATTATAAGTGAAACATTTTATCGGTTTTCGAATGCTCTTTCCTGCAGCTAATGCCACTGATTACTCACTTTGTTTAATTCTTTCCTCTTCCACCAATAGTCTCGAAGTGAGTTCCTTTAACGTTTGTTTATCGACTGCAGTTGATTCCCAGGCACTGACAAAGTGTTTAATATTTTCAGCCAAATGTTTCAAGTTCCTTTAATTTCCTACTTTTGGGATATGAATTGGGCTACACTACCAATTTCATATTCAAGATTGAAAAATTTTTGTTGCAGCAAATGAAAACTAATCTGAGACGTATGTTCGTAAACAGACCTTAATTTCTCCTACATTTCTGCTGAGGTTTAACATGAATGGATATGAGTCAATGGATTTTCTTCCATTCGGGTAGCCAAGATTTCTTGAGTTTCAACATCCTTCTTTTCTCAGTCGGCATCATCATTATAGGGTTTTGGGGTTAGGCCTAATGCTATCTCATAAAGTCCTTTAGATTTCAGAATGATCTGAGTTTGAATTTTCCACGTAGTCCAATTTTCTCCGAAAAATTTGATCGTAGATCCTGTACCTGGATCCATGACTGTTTTCAACAATTACTTTTACCAGTTTTATAAAATATTTCAACCTATCACTTCTAGAAAGGTCCTGGGCCCATAACCTGTTAAGCGTTTGAGGTTTAAGCGAATGATGGCTGGAATAAAACTTGGATCAGTATTTTCAAAGTTATATTATACTGATCTTCAGCACAACCCTCTACATGAACTTTTTACAACAACTTGATTAACCTCATACCATTGTCTATAGATTTATAGTCAGTCAACCTTATGGAGTTATCATTGGAGGACGATGGAAACGAAAAGTAGATGGCGCTAATACCGTGGTCTCCAAAAAAGAGATAAAAGATTGAGATGGAAAGTATCACAGTAAAAAGTTGTAAATAATTGCCAATACCGTGGCTCCAAAAAAGAGATAAGAGATTAAGATGGAAAGTGTCTGGTTTTATGGTTTTCCTTGTAAACAGTTTGTGTTATTTGTACTTTAAGTAGTTATTAGTTTGTGTTATTTGTACTTTTATAAGACAGTGAGTGAGTGAGTTGTGACAGAACATCGAAAAAAGGTAAAAATATATTCAATAATTATATTGAAAATTTCATGTTATTAGATCCCTCCAAATGTATTTCCAAAATGAATTATTCAACAACATAACTAGGTTATGTTGCAGCAACTTTGAATAATAGGTATTTATTCACCATCTGAATAAATTATGTAGTCACCAAAATGAAATTAAATGGCCATTGTTTGTCCAAATAATCTTAGGACATATTATTTCATTCACCTTTTGGTGCACCCTCTTCACATACTTAATGTGAAAAATTATACATTAAAAAGTTTCTGTAAAACAGCTGCCTTATCTAGTTATTACAAGACCTGTCACTTGAACAAGGAATATTATATCAGTATTTCGAAAAATGTCCCAATAACTCCACTGAAAATAATATCCACTCACTTTATGAATTATCTCACATTTTAGTTGATTAAAATATAATAACAATATATTATCATTGGCATTCGAGTAATCGTTCATTAATTGGATGGTAGCGTAGATGATAAATAATATTTCATATACCCCCTTCAATAGATAGATAATTTATTGATCTTTCAGAAGTATAAAACAATCCAAATAAGATAAGTGTAAAATACAAGTTCACGAACGATATAAATATCGATAGAGAGTAATGATTACAAATTAGACATTGGAAGTTGGGGTCAGCAAACATTTCAGTAACACTAAGGTAATTTAAATACAACAAAAACAAGTTCCTATATGTTCACTGGAGAAATAATACTTCACTTGAAAGGCATCACCGGAACCATGTTTCAATTTAGCAATTTGAGTCTGTGTTCTGACTTCATTGAGAACATCCGTTCGAAGTAGTACTTACATAAAATTAATATCAAAGTTATTAGTGAAAAAACCCTTCAGATGTTTGAAAATATGAAATTGTTTCATGAAGATGAGGAAGAGAAACGATAAATTTATATTAGTGCTGAAGAAGGTGATATTTGGTTAAGATTTTTTTATTTTGCTCCGGAACTTGAAAATTCCAAGTATTTTGCTAAATGCAGAATAGTTGAAACAATAAGAAATGAATTGTTGTCAGGTCAAAATTTTTATCTGGTAGAAAGGTGCGTTAGGTATATGTTACTATCGAGGGAACAACATATAAAAATTAAGTAAAAACGTGTGTGATGTATGATGAACCTGGTCATGAAAGAAGTTTTCTTTCAAAATGAAGCAAAAGAAATTTAATAAACTACAACTAGCGATTTGATCTCCACAAACGTTATTTGAAACATATGTCACAAAAATTTATTGCTAACACAGTAGCTTCTTCAACAGTGATTTGAATACTATCATTGTTGAAGAAGCTACTGTGTTAGCGAAACATGTTGTGATATATTTTTCAAATAAAATTTGTGGAGATCAAATCGTGAGTTGTAGTTTATGAAATAACTAAGGATCTTCATCAAGTAACAGCCAAATCAATCAGAAAAAAAGTTATGGCAATCAGAAGATCTAATGCACCGGTAATGACACCTTTACGTAGCTTACTAGGAACATCCTACGTTGACGTTACATGTGATAAACCAAACAGAGAATCCACAGAACAAATTTTTGGTTCTAACTTGGAAGAGTTGATTGATCAAGTTGAGAATTATATCAATTGAATACCGAATGTACAGGAGCAATATTTTGACCCACCCTTGCAAGACGTTATCGTTCACAACCCTGCACAAAATTCCCAGGAGGTATGGACTATCCACACAACTTCAGTGTCTCAAGAAGAAGATATTATACCAGCCACTTCAAGAAATGATAAACAGGAAAAGAAAGCGGAAAAGAAGAGAAAGAAAAAGGTCAAACAAACGGAAGTTTGGAAGAAGAAGAAAATTCCCTAAGTTACATATAATCTGAGAAGCAACACCTCACAAAACATTAACGAATATGAAATAGATGAGGAAGAGAAATCTCCAGGGAAGGATAATTATATGTTATAGAAATTTTTATTGCTCTTTTCTTACTACAATTTCTTTTAATTTCAGTCCATAAAAATAGCTACAAATTTACTCATTCTTCATTCGACTAACTGCAATAGACTTAAAAATCCAGTCAAACAAAGATTACTTTCTGAGTTTATCAGGAAGCTGATACTGATATTATTTTAATATATGATTTGACCACAGGTAGTTACAAACTCTCTCCTGGATATACCATTATATGCAACATAGGTGAAGCATAACGCGGTGTGGGAATTATTTACAGGAGAGGCTATGACATACAGGATATATTTTGCTGAATAGAGACTCCAATTTGTTCGAAATATGATGATATTGACGACATATCGCACTGTATTAAAAACTATCTTGAAATTCAAATGTGTTATTTATAAAAATGCCTACACTACCACCTCTTTGCTTTCTACTGGAGAATACTGTCCAAAATCCTTAAAAATTATAGAACTCTTCTTCTTTGGTCAGCCAAGATTCTGATATGACAACAATGTCTACCTTCAATTCATTGATTATGACTTCCAAGTCATCCATTTTATTTATGATCATCTTGACTTCGGAAACTGAAGACATATAATGAAGTTTTATCTTGACATCATTAGCCATCGAAACCAATTTGACAGTATTATTTGTTCTCATAACATTTAAGTACAAAGTCTTGTCTGAGGCTGTATGGCTCTTACCAAAACGTGTATTATATTTTGAATTGGAATATTTACAATTTACAAATTTCAATTCATTTTTTGTTGTAGGTACTACATGTATTTTCAGAATGACGTCCTTCACAGCGCAGGCATATGGGATTGTTTCTGCATTAATGGTTGTATGATTGAATCTTAAGCACTTGAAACACTGAGTAACACGACTGTTTTCAAAAACCATACAGTTTTGCTAAGCACAATATAACTTACTGTTGTTCTGCAAAAAGATTCCTGTTCACATGATATTGATATTATTTCTGTACACGATTCGACCACAGGTTTTTAGAAACTCTCTCTTGGATATACCATTATATGCAACATAGGTGAGGCATAACGCGGTTCGGGAATTATATACATTATATGACATAAAGGATACATTTTGCTGAATAAAGACTCCAATTTGTCCGAAATGTGACGATATTGACAACACTGTATTAAAAACTGTCTGATCTCGAAGGTCTCATGGAAATGGTGCTAAGAGCATTCAAAAGAAAGAGTTTCTGCTGTGTAATGATAGTGGTGATCCAAGAGAGATATTTTAAACTTTCTTCAAGAGGAACAATTTAAATGTTTGGCTTTGGATATACAGTGCTTTACTATATAAAAATTTAGAAAATTTCAAAGATTTGATTGGTTTTATAGATACTCTTTGATACTATAGATACTTTTGAATTTATAAGTTCAACAACCCTTACAATCTTCAGTGTTGAATTTTATAGTTGGTACCCTGGATCGTTTAACTAACTGTCCCTCTATCTTACCTAAAAACTTCAGATATAACCGAGTTTTCAAATGTCACATTTTAGCTTCATACTTGATATCGGGGTTAAACCCGAAACCGGTCGTATAAATAAAATTACCAAGTGGAAATTTGACAAAAGAGTTTTTATTCATTTCATAGATGGAACATAATACAAAATGGTAATACTGTTGATTTTTCTCATGAATTTTATTTCTTTTATAAATTCTCACACACCGATAATAGTTGAGTTATTTTACTATTATTGTACTACTTTTGTCAATTTGATAAAGTGTTGAAAAATTTGAGGTAAATAAAATAAAAAACCAGGTCCAAGTGCAGGTTTAGCGTTTGTTTTTCTTCTGTTCCAAACGATACATACGGTCCGTCAACAGTTTAGTATGTTGTTTCAGGATGTTGTTAGACTCCCTCATTTCTTCTATGATTTCTTTCAAGTAGTAATTTTCTTGGGCCATCATCCTGGAATGGGGGACATCACATATTTCCATTTCTGTTGTCAATTTTTGAATTTGTTTCTTCAAATATCTATTTTGTTTTTCGCTACATTCTTTAAATTTCTGAAGATTCTCATTACATGCTTCTAGTATCGTCAGATTTGCTCTCAAATTTTGTTTATCCCACTCGAGTCTACCTATTTGAGTTTCGAGATCATCAACTCGAATAGTCAGACGATGAACCTCTTTCTGAAGTTCACCGACATCTGACAATTCATCTCCAACCAAACACTTATCTTCATTAACGGGCAAGACTTTCTTACAGGTAGATTTACTAAATTTCTTATTGTTTCTTCTGTAAAAAATGGATAATAATTAATATACCTCAAATTGAGTTTTCGTTGTCTAGAATCATACCAAAAATGTACCTCTTTCAGAGTTAAAGAAAACAAAAATTTTTAGAATGAGCCAGAAACCCATAAAAACGAAACTGAGCCAGGAAAGTGAGCAAAAGCCAGGGATAGGTGAACCATTAATTTTTCTTCGCTTTATATTTGTATTCTGTTATAAAATTAACTATTTTCTGAAACAATTAGGGAATATAATTTTAGGAATGAATACAGAATGAAGTGGAAATTAATTACGTTTCAAGTATAACTGAGAATAATTATCTAAAACATAAATATAGCATAAAAATAGAGAGAAAATGATTACAAATTCTCTAGATAATAGTATCAGTGATAACCGTTTTATTTACAATCAGTCGATTGTCGATTTTCAAAGGTGATAATGAAAGTACAATATTCATATCACCTACTAAAATTACTTTGACGAAGCAACCAATACATTTCTTATCAGAGCTATCAATGGAAAAATATCAGGAAATGCTTTGAGTACACTTAGTTTTGTAGACTAAGAGAATTACAGATTGTCATGTTCAAAATATAAATATAATGAAACATTTTTCAAAATCAGTTTCAACGAACAAGAGTGTGGAAGAACGAACCTTCAAATTGAAATATATCGATGAATTCTCCTTGAAAACCTGCATCTGCAAATAAAAAAAAATCGTTTCTCCGTTAATCAGCTGTAGCCCCCATACAAACGACAATTCTCAGAAGTTGAGAAACTTGTGCGAGCTGAGGAATAAAGAGGTCTCACCTTTTAACGTGTGATTCCTAACACGTCGTTCAACTGGAAGAACACATGATATAGTCATACCACGAAATCCAGCCAGTAAAATATATGAAACACTTTCCTAACACCCTTACGAGGATCATTCTTTCTTTGTTTGCAAACCAAATCATACACATGCGCAGATTTCTGCGATTTAATAACATGGACAATCGCATATGATCCGGATCCCTCCACCTACAAATAAAACATTAGATGAAAAAGTGTCAAAACAAAAATATACTTATAATCTACGAACGATCAATGAGTAAGGTAACCTACTCGTTATTATAGTTCATAAGTAAACCTACTCATTATTATAGTTGGTGTGACAAAAAGTGAAGTCTCTGAAATTCCAGTGCGATGTGTACATTATTTGATGAATGATTATAATAAAGTGCAATATGGAAATGTAACAAGTGACAATAACACAGTGACATGGTGTCACTACAATTAAATGTCTAACGACGTTCAGTTTGATTTTGAAATTAATGTTTGTGATTTCGAAATACTTTACAAGCTGTGCACTTTTCCAGACAAATTCGGCAGTTTTTCAATGAATGGCTGTAAACACGGTAAAATGCAAAAATTATTCAAATTTGAATTGAAATTGTAACAGTTGCTGTAGCAGGAGACAATATCACCAAATATACTAGACTTAATTGTACAAAGTGTAAAATTCACTCACCTCTACTGTGTCTGGCATTGAACGTAAAAACTGTTCAAGATGACTGAACCCATGCTTTCGATATGGAATCGGTTCATTGATGAATTCAACATAATCCTTTTCAAGTTCTCTCATCGTCATTGACAATCCGGCAGAAGTCAAAATGCCTCGTATATTCTTCTTAGCTGAATTCATAACTCACTTTTGGCTTTCGAAAAAAATTCAATTGGATATTCAAATATCACTTTCACCGAAAAATTCAATATTTTTAAGTTGAATACAGTTCAAGAAGTGAACCAATATTGACTTCATGGAAACAAATAGCAGCCTTTTAAACCATTCAGGCTGGACGGTAGTAGGTAATATCAGACAAATCAGTTTCACCACACCATATTCCATATTTCAGTACTCAAGAGGGAGAGTTGATGCGGTGGGATTTCAAATAGATCTAAATATGTTTCTCAACATCAAGATTACGTACTAATGGTGTCACACACAAAACTTATAAAATAGTTTTACGAATTCTTTCGTTAGTAGCTTCTTGGTCGTTAAAACGTTTTTTTTCTATCTTCATTCCATCTCATTTTCACTAACAGATTCACCATATGTACATTCTTCAAAGGTAGAAAATGCTTCAATTTATGGAGCGATCAAACGCAAAGCGAACGTGTGAAGTCTCATGTGAAGAATAGTCGACGCACAAAAAAATTAACAGTTATACTGATCTTCTTCATCTTACAAACTTCAGTGACCTGAATTTATCGATGAATCGTTGTAGATGTCAGAATAGAATTTGTACAAAATTTAAGGGTATTTTCCGAAAGAAGTGCAATATGTAGGTACAACACTGCATAAAATAGTATAATTGTTCAATATGGAGCAACACAGTTGAGAGGCGTAAGTAAATTAGGTATTCAATTAGAAATTTAAATTTTTCATTAAATTCCAGATAACAATGCTCATAAAAAAAAAGTTGATTTGGTATTGTAACATTTGAAAATATATCACATTAACAGTTTTTCAGTTACAATGGCCTATATAGAAATTTATTTTTTACATTCGTGGTTTTGTTTTAGTTCCGACGATATAATCCAGTCATTAAAAATCTGGGTACTGGGAGAGTATGTTGGTATCTTACTTTCTATAATACATATTTCATTCATCGCCTCAGTTACTAGCACTGGTAAGATGGGATTTTAAATTCCTTTAAATTGAATAGGGTAAATCTTTTATATACTTATCACTATTCAATATTTTCTTAATGAGAAGAACCAACAATTTTTCTCTTTCTCTCACTACAGTTTGTGTCATATTTTATTTTATGAAACACCTGCCGAAATAATGATGAAAATGTTGAAAAATAGAATTGTCAAGTTTTCGAAAAGTCTTCTGGTAATTACGTTCTCACTGACCCCGGATTCTGCTGACACTCAGCTACAAATTCCTAGGAAAGCGACTTATCAGCATAGCCGGCCAGAGAGCATCGCCTCGGGAAACGACCTAATGCATTCAGTCTGATTTTATACATGTACTGTTAAACATCATTTTTAATAATTGTTATGTATTGAATAAAAAATCATTTTTTAAAAGACTTTTCGGTTTCTGGAAAACATAAGTGGCGCAGTCGGTAGGATTTTGAAAGTGAAAAGGTTCATCGTGAAATTGTTCGCTTCAGTTTTTACTGTTTGTTCAAAATCGCGAACGTACGCATCCATCGTG
>WOGM01001025.1:0-10730 GCA_015342125.1 Leptinotarsa haldemani | reverse complement strand
AGATGAATTTTACAATGACAACGCTTTTTATGAATTATAGTTTACTTCTGTATGTCACTATAATATAGCATATTTGTTTAAGTAAATTTTTTGAATTTTAAATTGTATAGCATTTATTTTGTTTCGTAAAAATTTGTTTCACACCCTATTTTATATAAATGGGCAATTAGGAGTTACTTTTATACTACTTTGACATAGTTCATAATCGTTTGTCAACAAGAACTCTTTCTTAGGACAATAAACGTATTTCTCTCATTGTCGTACTGACATTTTTTGTCGTTTTTATAAACAAAAAATAACTTAACGAACCTTATCCCTTATCGGGTTGTTGGAATTGCCACATGGCAGATAAAAAGGAACATTTCTAGAAATATTGATATTAATGTGTTTCGTCTTTAGGCAATTATTAAAAGTTCCGCCATTTTGTAGTAGTTGAAGAGATTGACATATTCTAGAGTTGTGATGTGTCACAAGACCCCCTTTCCATTTAATTTTTTCCAGATGGCGCCCAGTCGCCATCTTGAAAGTTTCATCTGCAATTTAACTTCAAAATAAAGTATTCATGCAATAATTTCAAAAAATAAAACGGGGGGACTTTAAAGAAATGCACTGTATAATAAAGTGGCAATTAGAAAACTTCCCATACCTAAATTTACACCCATGCTACACATTATGTAGAAATATTCATAGGTGTCCAATTAGTGATATTCATATCTGAGTACTAATATCAACCTAGATAATATGTACAAAACAATAATATTGGCTCAAAAACTGATATGCTATGAATAAAGTTGAATGCATTATTCATTGTGTTGAGATCTCAAGGATGGGATATTTTCTAATTGACCAATGAAGATTATATTAAAAAAATTAGTACTTACAGGCATTTGCTCCATTGTATTATCCGATACCCAAATCTGTAATGACCAAATTTCATGTAAACCAAATGTTTAAAAGTACCTAAAACCTCCCCATAGTTACCTCCTTTGATTTCCATGCAGGAAAAACACCTCTGAATGACACTCATTTTTTATTCTAATACAAACAAGAACTATAACACTCTTCTCGACATGTGTCTCTCCAATCACGTTGGTATAGTTCATCTCCTGATGAAGCCAACTTGTTGCCAAAACACGCGTCAAAAGTCTGTTATTGGGAGTGAATTATTTTTGTTGGACTTGTTCTACTCCAGAGAGTCTATCTCTAAATTTTAGCAATCAGTTTTATTCACACAAAACTATAGCTGAAACAATGTTCACTTTGTTCTAAATAGAATGATATTTTGAGATGAAGGAAGGAAAACTTTCGTTCTCCATTTACAATTACAACTTTAATTTATTATTTTATTGAATTCATGAATCTCCTAGTTTAATGCCAATAGTATTTCATAAACTTTTCCAACACATTCCATCCCTTTACACCAGGAGTTAGTTTGAGAAAAAATGATTTTTTAGAATGCAGTAACTTATCTGATAAACTACAAGATTAATCTTTCAATAATTATATAAATCTTTCACGTTTTATTACAATTTGGATTTCTCTGACCCACCCGAGTGTACATATCGTGATTCTAAAATCAACTTTTCAATCTTCTGGATTGAGCAAGTTGAAACATATCCACAGATGGATTAGTACTTTCCAGACCAGGTTTATTTAAAGTAGGAGTAAAAAATGAACTAAAAATAATCATCTGCCAGCAGCTATCAAAATAAAACGCTAGCGATTTTGATACAAGAAAAATATAGTGCCAATTTGTGAAACATTGTTTCATATAGAAAGTGAAATAAAACTCTTTCAAGTTGTTTCATTGAGTGTCACTCATTTGCAAGCCCATGATATAAAACAGAAAGATAACTTTGGGGTGGTTCGTAGGTTTGAAAGAAGCCCCCTTGCTCATGTCCAGCGGGGCAGTGTTTTGGTGCCCGCTAAGGACGATAGAGCAAAAAAGGCACCAAAACCTACGCCCACCCCGCAAAACAAACAACATTTGCAAGAGAACTTCTTTATTTATTTTTTCTTTATATATATAACTATGTACATTTCTGGTGTAATGACAACCATAAAATCTTTTTCATACCATCCATATTAAAAGAATACAAGAAAAACTGAAAATTAATGTGAATTGTGTCCCTAAATGAACCAATAAAAATTTAGACGTGCTTCAGAAACAATGATTACTACTGATATATTTAAAAATTCCTATAGACAATATTCAGGTCACCTAATATGGTTCGAACTAGGAGTTCAACATAAAAGTAATGTTAGTTAATACACAATGAAAATTTCCGGAAACCAGCTCAGGAATATCATAAAAAAAACAAAACGATAAAAAAATGAGAAGCGCTTTTATATCATAATATTTTCCATACATACTTGCAGCAATGGATTCACTTAGGAACACCCAAATATTATTTCTCGTGTCTTGGTTTGAACTTAATCAAGAATAAAAAAATCTTGATGGTTGAGAATGTCAAAAAAAAATCAGCAAAGTAATACAAAAACCAAATCTATAACTGGGCTGAACTTTTTCCTTCAATCCGAATTTAATTCTTCACTTTCCACTTTTGGAAAATCTCAAGATTTCTTTCTAACTATACCATTGCCAGAATTTGTTAAAGTTCACTTTTCTTAATGTTGAAAATTTTTACAGCAACGCCCAATCTATGAATATTTTTGAAAAATTTCTCAAATTATCGAGTAAGTGATATCTAACATGTAAACTGCCAACGAAAACTGAATGTAGGATTTCAAAGAACATATTTTAATATATGGGATATATTTATATTTTGATTAAGAATTGATGTTTAGAAAATATTTTTTCGGCTTTTTATTGCTATAATTTTTTGAAATTGATTTCATTTCATATCATTTTTTGAGATGTTATAATAGTAGAGAGTTACTTGATATTTCCTAATCATAAGTATTTATAGTTTCATTTTTTGATAAACTCTTCTGGAGCTTATCAAATAAAAATATCTGTTTGGAATAGGTTTCAAACATAATAAGTTTTAATATCCTACTGAATAATTTAAAATCAAGTTTGACTCTGGAAGTGTTTAAAACGAAATTGAAACTTTTTTTGAGGGGAACATTGTTTTTATTCCATTGAGAATTTTCTGAATATGTGAATTTTATATGTGATTTGAACTATACTTCGTGATAATGATAATTTTCCTGACTATTACTATACAATTAATGATTGTTGTAGTAGTACTGTGTAGTATCCATAAGTTTACTTGAAAAAAGGCTGAAAATACGAGATATTTTCAAGCCATTCAATCATGGAATGAGATTTAAAAAATAGTATTTTTTAATATGAAAGTCATACTAGTGTATTCTTCCATTACAAAAAGGCTAGCTAAAATTCAAAATTTATATTTAATATTTCTTTGTTCAAGAGCTTATTCACAAAAATTGTTTGTTTGTCACCTTTTTAACTGTACTAAAGAAAAGAAAAAGCCGAAAAATCATATCTTCTAAAGATCAATATCTTCACTACTTTGGATAAATTTTAAAAAACTGTTCTACAGTTTCAACAGATCCATCCACAAGAGCATTTAATCAGAGATATACCAAAAGTTGAATAAAATTAAAATCGGATTTCAAAAATGGATGAATTGGTATTCAACAGATTTTAAACGAAATTTGGCAAAAATTTAAAAATCTGGAAGGCAACAAACGTACACATTCACACTATAATTTACAAATATGCGCATTAAAAGATGTTTGTAAAAAAATTAACCCTAAGAGTCTGTACAAGATAACAACTAATAGATCACATATTCACATATCAGAAATAATTTTTTTTTCAAGTCCAAGATTAACATCTAACACTGCCAATTAAATAAAGTTCATCAAAGTTTATGAACTCACTCACTTAATCGCAAATATTGGAAGGTGATATAAGGTTTAATGTGGATTTTCGAAAGATTCAGAACTGGTGAAACTCAACCCCTCTCTATTATTGTGTGTGCTTCCATCATTCATATTAGTTCTTGGAGACACTGGAGAACGTTTTACCCAACCATCCAAAGTTCTATTGTTGGAATATTTGTGTCGGAATTTTCTATAGCTTTTTCTAGACTCTCGAAACCTAAAATTATCATTTCTGTTATTTACCAAAGAATTTTTTTTGTTTTCAAGACCATTATCCAATTGACTAGATTTGTTTTCGATTTGTATAGTTGTGTTTATTTCTATATTTTCTTTAGGAGTTTCTTTGGCTACCTCACATGAAATAATTGAACTGGAGCCAACAGTACTGTTAGAAACTTCTGGCAGATTGTTGGAGGATGTTTCTCCATCATTCTTCAATTTTGAATCACTATCTATCACATTCACAGAATCATTTTTACTTGTTTCACAAACTGGAAACACACTGGGTTCATTTCCTAAATCTAAGTCGTCTTTAACATTATTATCTACTTTGGAATCTTCACAATCATCAGTTTGTGATTTTTTTCCATCCAGACCCCCAAACCCATCAGTGGATACCTCCAAGATATTACCATCATTAATGTCGGTACATTTTGACTCGATAGGTAATGGTGCTGTTTCAATATCTGTCACTTTCTGTTCAGAATCAATCTGAGACTTATCAGTATGAACCACTTCATTCCCTGAATTGCTTTTCTTTTCCTCAATTTCAGTACAACTGGATTCACAACTTCCTGTTTCACTCTCTTTCATTTCCTCTGCAGAATTATTTGAAGAACTGCTATTCTCTGGAACTGATATTTTATTTTCAGTCAAGAAGTTATTTTCAGAATCAGAAGGTTGCGATTCATCTTTTTCTTCTTTCTCAGTACTGTGCTCGTAATCATTTTCATGGTTCAATATTTGGATTTCATTCTCCGTGTGATCAACAATAATAGATATATTATCTCTTGTTTCATCCTCCTTCAAGCCTTGTTCAATATTGTTTTCAGCACTAAATATTTCAACTGAAGAATCAACACCTACGTTGTTAAAATTATTGGATTCAGGAGGCATAATTTCATGATTTTTCTCAAAAATTTCATGTTCTTCATGTAGTAAAACTATTTTGTCACTGTGAATCGTTTTGACTGTGAGATCTTCAGTTTCAAGCTCTACTGATATTTCCATTTCTTCTCTGAAATCTTTGGGAATCCTATACTGTCCTTCAGCTACGATATCATTCAACACCACTTTACAAATTCTACCCTTGCCAAATATGCTCAACTGCTCTTCAGCACTGATTGCTGATAGATCTTTTCCCTTCCTTCTTATTTCAATATCAGAATCTTCATTGCTGCTAGCAGATTTCTTTTTGTCATTTTTCCTTCTTTTTTTTGGTCGTATATTGGCATCGCTATCTGATGGATCTTCACTTTCAGATACAGCTCTAAACTCACTTTTACTTTTCTCATCGATTGAATCATCAATATCACTATCGATACTACTGCTTTTTTTATGTTTCCTTGCTGGTTTTTCACCTGGTAAAATTGGACTTACATCTAAGGTCCACAAGTTGATAGCTACAGTTCCTCTTGAACGTGTTCTGGGAGAGTTGTGATCCACATGATTAGATATATTTTTGAAGGTTGTAGAGTTGAATTCTTCAGTTTCTATACTGTGCATGCTGTTATCTGTATCTCCATTAAGTTGAGATTCTTCCAAAACTTCACACCTTTGAGAGTTATCGAAATCAGACTGGTTTGTTGATTCGTTTGAATCAATATTATCCTTCATTAGAATTCTAACCTTCCTCTTCTTAACTTTTCCTTTACTCTCGCTGGTAGACCTCGATCTTCTCACTATTTTGTTGTCCTTCCTTTTTTTATTCACTTTCAAAAATTTCCTACGTCTACTGAACACTTTACTTTTAGAGCTAACCTGATTAGTAGCATCCTCTCTAGAGAAGGTGATAATATCTCCATCCTCTTCTAATTCACGAGCTCGACGTTCCTCTTCCTCTCTCATTGCTGCCAACCGATTCTGTTCCCATTCTCGTTTCTGCTCTTCAATCTCTCTCTCGGCTGCTGCCAGCTGCTCGGCAGACCAAGCAGATTCAGTAGTTTCAATAAATTTCATGGCATACCTCTCAATGGCTGAAAGCTATAAAAACACATTACACTTTCAACACAATGCATTTTTTTCTAGAATTACCTTTTCAATCACACTATTTATTTCCTGTTCAGCTTTGCTAATCTCAGGTTCTTTTTCTTTCTCTTTTTCTTGCTCCTCGAGTGGAATATTTTCGTCAAACTCAGCCAAATCAGCAACAGCCTCGGCTTTGGCAGTTTTGGCTGCCTGGACATCTTGATCATCCTCACAGGCAGCTAATGCATTCTCGAGAGCCCCCATTGCCACTTTATCATCACCGGAAGTGGACGTTTCACCCGACAATGCCTTCTCTCTATCTCTCTTGATTTCGATCACTTCAGACATTCTATTAGCAGCACTCTCTTCATTTTGATCAACATTAAACAGATCTTGAATAGTCGACTGAAACAAATTGTTTTCATTATTACTGTAACAGGGTACCTAGCACTTCCGCTGAATTAAATTCCCTCTACATTTACATGATTCCCTGACAAATTTGTACTGTTTTTAAATACCTGAATGAAATTGTTTGATAATTCAAAGAGTAACTTGAACTATGAAAACAAAAATAGTTGGATCAGTTCAGATCCAAATAATATGTACACTAGTAAAAATCTGAATATGTAAGAATGAAATCTGAATATGAATTGAATACGACAGCTTTGAAATAATTTCCAAAAAACCTTCAAGTCTCACTGGAAATATAAAGGGTAGAACGAGACTAAAAGTTGGGTATATAAAACACTACAAATATAAGGAATGAACTTTTGTTCAAAGTAACTAATAGCCAGTATCATATGGTAATTAATGTGAATTTCAGGTAATCTTTTCATATTATTTTCACGTAAAGCATACCCTGTGATATATTATATAATTCATATTTTACTACAACTTACACTCTTGAAATATGCCGTTGTAAAATTGCCACCTTCGATAGCTAAATCTCCGAGTAGTCTCTTTTGGTTTGCCTTTTTCAAAATGTTTTCTTCTATAGTTCTCTCGCTCACCAACCGATAGATGTGTACATCTCTTGTTTGTCCAATTCGGTGACAACGATCTTGTGCCTGAGCGTCCATGGTTGGATTCCAATCAGAATCATAAAATATCACAGTATCGGCTCCGGTTAGGTTAACACCTACACCACCAGAACGTGTGGACAAAATGAAAGCGAAAATTCGTGTGTCACCATTGAAGCGTTCCATCAAAACCTGAAATTGAAAATTGCATTTGGTAAAATGTTGAATATTACGATGTTATATACTGTTGGGAAGGTAAAAGATTGCACATGTGCCATCAACACAGTAAGTGTTAAAATGTATTATGTAGAAGCATTTTCTTTTGTAAGTATAAAATGAAGACTAAATTCAAATTTGAATTCTTTAGCAGTTCAATCATTAAGGAATTCTTCTAAACTCTAGTAAGATTTGTCTAGTAAGAAATTTTTGTCTATTTTAATTTGTGTAATAGCCAACGGCAGCGCATTGTTGAGGCTGACTGCATTATATAGTGGTGATTCTTTAAATTTTGAGGTTTTGTGTTTAGGCACCTTTGATAAATTTCCATTACGCGTTGGATATTCATGACATGATGGGTTTTTTTTCAAGCAGTGACTCGTTTTTTCTGGCGTAGTTCACACATTTATATATGCATATGCAGGAAGCTGACAAAAGCCTTTCTCTAATGAATAGTGGCCTACAAATCTCTAAGTGGTTCATGTCAAATATTAGTCTCATTAATCGTTTCTGTAATACAAAGATCCTGATGTGAAGTTTTTTGCACTTATGTTTTTTAACATTCGTGGTTTTGCCTTAGGACCGACGATATTGTAAGAAATGTGTGAATCCGCCATTGCATAGTAGACACTTAGCAGACGTGACCTGCTTATACATTGCTTCATCCGTTTTATTACAAAATATGCTTTGTTTAATTTACAACATACACTATCAATATGTGAATCCCAAGTCAGTTGTTCATCCAAAATTGTACCCAAAAATTTAGCAACAGTTACATCAGTATTAAGTGAGTTGCGTATGTGATCTGAGATATTGCTCCTTCTGTTATAGACTCTCATAGAAACAGATTCGGTAGTGTTTAAGGTGAGGTGGTTAAGGTGACACCATTCTGAGAATTTTTCAATCACACATTTAATTTGTTCTATCAATATTTGAGACTTCTTCCTGATACATCGATAGTCGTATCATCAGCAAACATTGTGATTTGACAATTTGATACGTGTTCCGGCAAATCATTAATAAAAATAAGAAATAATAGGGGTCCGAATACCGATCCCTGGGGAACACCTGAGTTTACGTTGAAAGGTTTGGATGAAATATCATCATATTTCACAATCATGTTGCGATTTTTCATGTGGGACTATATCCACTCCACTAGTTTTGTGGAAGTTGGAACACCGTCAACTTCTCCGTTAGCAATTTTGATCAGATCATATCGAAAGCCTTGGTCGAGTCGAAAAAAATCGCGAATACAAAATGGCTAGAGTCGACTTCTGTGTAGATATAATTGATCAAATTTCGAGATGCTGCTATATGTCTGTGTGTACCTATATATGTCTGTGTAAACATATTTTATGACTGGTCCCATATCATGTGTATGATCCTAAAGCATGAATAAAGTTTATTATTAGATATTATTGATAGATTAATGACACACATAAACAATAAAAACATTTATTAAACTGGCTAGACTGTTCTGAAAAATATGTATAGAAAACAACAATAAATATATAATTTGTAGATTTTTATGTAAAATTCCACTATTTGAGCATTGTAGACCTAGAAACTGCGCTGCCGTCCAATATTCCACACAGGAATCACATTCCATTATAAGCTGGTCCGCCACCTCCTTCTGGAACTACCCAATTGATATTCTGAGTAGGGTCCTTTATGTCGCAGGTCTTGCAGTGTATGCAGTTCTGAGCATTTATCTGCAGTCTTTGGCCCTCGCCTTCCTCCAGGGGCACATACTCATACACACCTGCGCAAAAAATTAAAAAAGTGACTTTTTGCTCTGAGAAAATCGGAAAAGGCATAAAAGTTGGAAGTGTTTTGCGTGTTTGGCGATTTTCTAGTATCGAAAAAAATGGATTGAAGAATTTGCATCAAATTTTGTATAAAGAATGGAATTGAGTGCTCAAAACCACTTGAGATGTTGACAGTGGCATACTGTGATTGTACTTCGAGTCAGAAAAATGTTTACAAATGGTTCACCTTAATTTTTCAACAGATCTTGTAAATAATAAGAGATATTATTCATAATAAAACTTGTTATACGCTTTCTTGACAGTAAAAAGTAATAAAATGCTCAAAATTTTGTGATTTCATTATGATTTGGCACAGACTGCTTAGGCGGGTTTATGATACTTTACAGGGTCCATCCGTATCATAAAGGGAAGCAGACGAAATATTCCATGAGCGTTCGGGTTGTTTAACTACCAGCAGTGGCGTGCATTTGAGTATTTAATGAAAAATATTCGTTGAAAATAATAATAGTGACATATTATCGATGCAAGTAGGGCAGGCACTCATAGAAAGAGAGAGAACATTAAGAATATGTTCTGGCTGCTTCAGTCCCAATCATAAGCTGAGTTTGAACATCTTAATAATAAGCGAAGTTTTCTTCAATTATTTGCCAAGGATGATAAATATTCTAATACTGTATTATACTGTTATTTTATAGTAATTAATTATTGTAATTATCATAAGTACAACAAAGGCCCCGGTTCTATCTTTCATAGTCATAACATTTCAATAGCATATGTACTTTTTTCCAACGAAAATATTTACCTGCCGGACAAAATCTCCCCTCCGGACCATCGAATACACTCAAGTTTGTCTTCACCGGAACAGAGTCGTCCAAAAGAGTGAGATGAGCGGGTTGATCACCCTCATGATTGGTCCCTGTCAAGGCCACTGAAGTAAGTAAGTCAAAGCTAATTTTAGCGTCTGGTTTCGGGTACTCTATGGGTTTGCATTCTTTGGCTGGTTTTAGTCGTTTATGATCGGGTTCTGAAATCCAATTGTGAAAAGTTAGTACTTGACTGGAAAATAACGAATAAACAATAGCAACTCTCTGATTAGGAAAAAAATATTGAAAACTATGTTTTTGGGTTTTATGACACTCACATGTAATGCACCTTATCAAATTAAATCACCGATTTATTAATTTCAACTCACAATTTAATTAATTACAAAGATTATTATTGAAATGTAATATTATATCAATTTTCCCAAATTATTATGAAAAAAAAAAACAGATTACATGAGATCGACTATTTGGAAATATAATGCAACACACACACAAGAGCCACACATACACACGCCACGCCACAACAAACAAACGCCACACCACAACAAACATGCCACACTACAACAAACAGACGCCACACCACAACAAACCGACGCCACACCACAACAAACACGCGCCACACAAGCCAGGCGCACGCCACACACATACGATACACAACACACACGCCACACAAACATACACACACATAAGCCACACACCACATACACGCCACATAAAACAAAGATCACATGCCACGTAACACAAATATCACATGCCACGTAACACAAATATCACATGCCACGTAACACAAATATCACATGCCACGTAACACAAATATCACATGCCACGTAACACAAATA
>WOGM01001024.1:0-10731 GCA_015342125.1 Leptinotarsa haldemani | reverse complement strand
GTTCCTAGACCATAAGAACTAACTTTTCTACAGTCGGCTAATTAAACTTCACTCAGCGAATCCTTGAAATGCTGGAAAAAATCCTTTTTATTTGTCATATGACTACTTGCTCCAGAGTATATATACCATTGAGCTTTATCATCAACGTTAAAGCAAACATGAGTGTTTTCGTCAGTTTTTTCATTATCTGTAGAAACTACAGTGGTTGTATTTGATTGTCTTTTCGATTTCTTATAATAAACACAATCTCTCTTCATATGTCCCATTTTCTCTCAGAAATGACATATCACATTTTTCGAGTTGCAGTGCTCGAATGCCTTTTCAACAGACCGTTTCTTGTAAACTTTTAGAGCCATTTCACTAGTTGATGTGGAATTCTCCTTACGCCTATGATACTCTAGTACTCTACTCTACTCTAGTAGTGCTACTACTTTTATGCAGAAAATCTAGCAGATTCTAGCAGATTCTCTGCTAGATTTTCTTCCAATGTGACTAACTGACCGATAATGCTCGTCATATTAGCTATGTGCTTTTCCATGTCCAGGTAATGTTGTTTTACATAACCGCTTCAGCAGAAAAACTTTATTGGTGTAATTTGGTTTTTCATATTGTTTCCTTAAATTATCCCAAGCTTCTTTGGCTGTTTCACAATTCTTAACATGCATCACTTGTGAATTTTGGATTAGTAAACCAATTGTAGCTCTCGCTTTACCATCTTTTGCATCCCAATCACTGTTCCTTTGTTCAGGTGGGTTTTGAGTGACTATGCTCCATAGTTCTTCTTTCAATACAAGCATTTCAACCTTGTATTTCCATATTTGGTAATTATTTCTATTCAGCCTGACTATGCTGAATTTTGTTACATCCATATCATAACAGTGCTCGAATGCCTTTTTAACAGACCCTTTCCTGTAAACTTTTAGATCCATTTCACTAGTTGATGTGGAATTCTCCTTCCGTAGTAGGAGTAGTGATACTACTTTTATGCAGGAAATCTCTAAATCCAGCAGATTCTCTGCTAGATTTTCTCCCAATGTGACTAACTGATCGATAATCGATAACCATCATTTTCGGTTTTCCACGTATAACTCAAGAAGGGCAAGAGTCCCTGTGAATTTTCTTCGACCATTATATTGTTTCCCATGACAGTTACCTTTTTTTCTATATACAAGTGCAGCCTGGTTGTAGTTCCGCTCGATTCGTTAAAGCCTCAATAATGTTCTTGGCATTGCAAAATGGCATAAACTTCAACCTGGAAGACTGATCAAGTGGGTACCTGAAATAAAGATTTCTATTCATATGGTGGATTTCAGCTCTCGTCTGATGTTCGGTTTTTGCCACGTCTACATACTAGGTGTTTTTGTCGAGCATACTGTCATACCTGGTTCAATCCCCAGCAATATTTCCAGCATCATGTACTACCCCTGCCTTTCTTTCAGCTCTTTATAGATGGCGGTTTCAGGTCAGCATGGAGTCTAATATTACTCCCAGATATTTGATCTTCTGCAACAAATTCATTCTTTCGTTCATAAGTTTAAGATGTCCTAGACCCCTCGTCTTTGTTCTTCTTGGTGAAAACTACTGAGGTCGATGATTTCGTTGAGCTCACTTTCATGCTATGGTCGGTTCACCCCAGCATTATCATGTATTTTTCAAAGAATATTCATAATTATCTGAAATATTTTATCAAACATTACTCTTTCTGAAACATTTATTGGTACTCTTATAGTTATTTCATAAGTTGAAAAAATGTTTTTCTGAATATAAAAATTAGACAAAATCAAATTGTGTCTTTGAATTTCTTTGAATGAAAGCTTCAAAAATGATTTGGATTCAAAACACGGAATCCATTACTGAACCTTTAATGTTAATGATTTCCATTAAGTAACGGGTTAATCCATTCATAAATTGAACCTATTGTTGAAATTGAGCGACGAAAATTATTTTTTATTTTTGACAAATATTACGGTATGTATTAAATAACCAATGAGGCATTGGGAAATTTAAAGAAAAAATTAATATATTACACTCACTCAAATCAATAATTTAAAAAGTGAATGAAGATAATGGTTATCAAAATTATTATAAAAAAGTATGTAAGATTGATTGCATTTATAAGGAAAACTACCACTAATACTACTACAACTACCACATCAACTACCTACTGAGTTTTGGATAAAAACATGTCTTGTATTCCTTCTTCATGAATGTTTTATTTTTTGATGGAACATCACGTTATTGAAAATAGAAAGTTGTACTGCCATCTACGAATGAATACGCGAACTTTATTGACTTGTAGTACTCGTGAAGTGAAGACATTGGAATTATTTTTGGTCAAACTATTCTCCAAGAGATGGCGATGGCTGGATTCGCAGTTTCTCTCTTTACTTCATTGAATTTTCGGAATCTAATAATACTTCATATCACAAGCGGATGGTTCAATTGCAACAACAGCCATAGAAAGAGCACGTATTTGATACACCAAATGAAATATTTCTATTAAAATAATTCTATATTTTTTGAAAACAGAAAGAGTTGGATAGTTTGATGTCAATCAATGTCTTTCTCGCGAAGCACCTACACTCAATTTATTTTATATAATGAACAATTCATTAAGAGGTGTTGAGTTACACATTCCCCAAAAAGGTATTCTATAACGAAGGTGAGAATCTAAAAGAAGATAATATAGTAGTAGTTGGTCTTAATTCATTAGAAATAACTCTCACTGCATAGCAACCAGAAGAAATCTCGCTTGTTGTTGTTTAGGATGGTCATCAAATTTCAGATTTCTGTTTGTTTGAAGGTAAGATTTTTGTCTTCGAGCACACCTAGGAAATAAAGTGCAATCGTCATTTCCTATCACATCTTTGTCAAACGCAGGTTCATTAATCGAACATCTGAACGATAATAAGAGGTTTTTTTCTGTTGAAAGATAATTTGTTCCCATCACTTCAGTCTTTTACAATTTTCAAATCTATAGATATTATACAGGGTGTTGATTAAGTATGTACCATAAATATAACAGACGATTCTTTAGGTAATCTTAAGACAAAATGTTCATATAAACATGAGTCCGCAAATCCTTCGTTCTCAAGATACAGGGTGTTGAAATAAAAATTAAAAAAAAAGTTATTCGTAAGTATTTTAAATATCCTTTACCTAATTTTGTTGTAATTTAGGAATGGTATTTACAACATTATGAAGCTAATTTACCCCGAACGTGATTCAATTTATTAAGTCCAGTGGCGTCTCGAGCGGGATTTGAACGAATTTTTTGACTTAAAATTGTACGCCACTAACTTTTGTGCAATTTTTATTATCTCTTTGAAATAAACAATTAGAAATACAACTTTTTTGTCTCTCGATTTTTTTCTTATCTTGTTTAGTTTTTTTTAAGAAAAAAAGTCGACTTAATTGCATATCCCTGGACCTCACAAGGAATAATATGGGAAATTAAATGTTTCTTTTGGAAATTTTTCATTAATAAATATGTAGCAATAACAACAAATATTGAATTCAAGACTAACGAATTGCACTAAATTGAGTGTTGGAAATGGCCTTCTTCGGCTTCAATACAACCTTATAGCCGCCGCATCATTGAATTTCGTATTCTTCTGAAAATACCATAAATAATAATCAAGGGTTGCCTTGGAAAACCATTGCAGCATTCAATAAACAACTTGACAGTTGTTGTCAACTTTATAAGCTTTTAATTTATAATTGTTATAAAAAGTGCGTTTAGTGGCTATTTTTTGAACCATTTTTGTAAAACATGGTTCAATTTACCAACATTGGAATGGCTCACGAAAACTCGAATGCTACAAGACGCATTTACCATGAAAGATTTCCTCGGCGTGTAGTGCCTGATAGAAGAACTTTTGTACGTCCCCATGCACAACTTTCTGAAACAGGCAGCTTTAAAAGATCGACGATTGTCATTGGGAGGCCTGTAACGGTACGAACAGTTCAAATTGAAGAAGCTGTTTTAAATGAGATTGAAGTAAATCCTCATACCAGTACTCGGAAAATAGTTGATGAACTGAATATCACCTATGTCACAGTGTGGCAGATTTTGAGAATCCAGCAGCTATATCCCTATCACATGCAACGTGTGCAAGCTGTATTGCCCAGAAATTTGCCTGTAAGACTAGCTTCTTCTAATTGATTACGCGTTAAACTAAGAAAAAATCCAGGTTTCCTAAGTCGAAAATTGTTTACAGACGAAGCCTATTTTTCTCGCAATTCTATTATTAACTTCCACAACAATCACATTTGGGCCGAAAGCAATCCACACGCTTTGATAGAAAATTCTTTTCAAGAACAGTTTTCTTTAAATATTTGGGTTGGAATTGTCGGTGACCATCTATTAGGCCTTACTTTCTTCCACCTAGACTTAATGGAGAAGAATATCGAAGGTTTTCAGAATTTGTTTTACCTGGACTTTTAGAAGACATTCCAGTCATGGAAAGATTTCGTATGTCGTACATGCCCGATTGTGCTCCACCACACTTTAGTGTAGTGGCACGGCAATTTTTGGATGAAAATGACCATAATCGCTAAATTAGGAGAGCAGGCCCCACACATGGCCACCTTGCTCGCCCGAAATGAATCCCTTAGATTATTTTCTCTGGAGGTACCTTAAAGCGTTGGTATATAAAACTGCTATTAAAAGTGAAGAGGGTTACGGAATAAAATCATTAATTCAAGTGACATAATAAAAAATACGACAGGTAGTTTCAGAAGAGTGCCAAATTCAATGATGTGTCGGCTAGACGGTTGTATTGAAGCCGAAGGAGGCCATTTTCAACACTTAATTTAATGCAATTCGTTAGTCTAGATCTAGATGTTGATGTCATTCAATATTTGTTGTTATTGTTACATAATCAGTAATTGATCCCCATATTATTCCTTGTGAGGTCCAGGGATATGCAATTAGGTCGACTTTCTTTTCATAAAAACTAAGCAAGATACGAAAAAAATTCAAGAGACAAAAAAGATGTATTTCTAATTGCCTAATCCAAATAAATAATAAAAATTGCCCAAAAGTCAGTGGCGTACATTTTTTAAGTAAAAAATATTCGTTCAAATCCCGCTCGAGGCGCCACTAGACTTAATAAATTGAATCACGTTCGGGCTAAATTAGCTTTTTAATTTTATAAATACCATTCCCAAATTACAACAAAATTAGTTAAAGGATATTTAAGATATTTACGAATAACTTTTTTTTTATTTTTATTTTAACATGCTGTATCTTGAGAACGAAGGATTAGCGGACCCATGTTTATATAAATATTTCGTCTTGATTCTACCTAAAGAATCGTCTGTTGAATTTATGGTACATATTTAATTGATACCCTGTATAATGTAATTCTCCAGTCTTCTTGCTTTTTCATAGTATAGTGGTGTCATCTGCAAAGAGAGTGAATTTACCGGATATTTTGACTTTGTGACTCTAATTATATTTTTTTAAATTCTAACAAATGCTTCTTGACTAGTTTTTCGATAATTTTGGCAATGGTTGGGACAAGAGAGATAGGCCAGATATCCAACTTCATGCAGAGGGATGACAATAGATGTTTTCAAACAGAAGGGAAACTCGCCAGTACGGAAGAAGATATTCATTAGTGAAACCAGCACATTGAGGGCACATAAGGAAAAGTTTTCTGTTATTTTGATTGAAAGTTTGGCATAGCAAGCCGTGTTCTTTTTTTTGATATCTTTTAAGATTTCTCTTAGTTCATGAATGTTTGTGTCATACAAGATGAGGCTTTCACTAATTCTGTATTGTTCCAATTTTTTGAAATGATTTATTGAGTTGGGGTTTAGTGATATATCCTTAATTTTTTTCTTTGCTTTTCCCTAAATATCATTCCTAATTTATCACATATAGTCAGTGGGCATACTGGAAGACTGGCTGTAAATCAAATCATCTGAAAAATCAATTCGTTCAGTCTGAACTCCCTACACTGTAGGTTGATGGACTGACACCTATCAATATAACCTATAACCTATAACAATATAACAAATAACTACTCCCCTGGCTAATACCACGAAGGGTGTTGGATTATATCTGACAGGTGTCAGTATAGGATTCTTCACTGAAGTTATCCCTGCATATGCTGTTGGCGATACAACCGCCGCAATAGATTTTAATTCATTGGAAAACACTTGCAGACCAGTTTCGGGTTATTTGGCCACTCTTCAGTGCAAGGTAGTATCTATCATCAACATAAAGTTGATTATTTTCTATAATGGAAAATCGAATTCGTTCAGAGTACCATTCTTTGAACTACCTACACTGAAGCGGACAATAAATAACGACCCATATGCTTGTGAAGGAGGTAAGCAACTGCATATCCGAAATTTGTCCATACTTGAAGCCCATTGGCCTGAAGGAATTGTTCTTTTAGATGATTTTATCGAAAATTAATCAGGACTCTATGACGGTTAAGTCTATTATAGTATATGTTTCTTTCGCAATCTTGATAAGAGATCTATAAATTCTTCATGAAACTTTGTGAAACTTTATAGTGAGAATTTCACAATTAAGTGTTTCTTGGATAACAAGCATGCATCGAAAATAAAATTGACTATCATAGTGTACCCACTTGTTGCAATATTCCACTGTTTGAATGAAAAATCACAGTATAGGCATTTATGTGCCTAGGTGTAACGCACACATCCAACAATTTCAACTTCAGTTATTTTTTCGTACACATTTTGGGAAATGAACGAATGAACAGCAATTGATGATGAACTCTGAGATTGTTTAGCGATAACGCAATGTGTACCACAATGTAGTATCCTTGATCCTCTTTAATATACATTGTGTATACATTGTATATAAAAGAGCATTCCTCCACTGTACTTATCAACTATATGCCAATGACACTCAAATGTGTTCTTTTTTCAATATCAAATATATAGAAGATGCCTATCAATGAACTTGTAATATTTTTGAATGAACATGTCACTTCAAAAATGAAAACTGCGCACGCAGCTCTGAACCTATTGAATTTTCACCAAAAAGACATGAATTAAAAAACACAAAATTGTTATCAGACTCATTTCAACTATTGTGATACGGTTTATGGCCTTCTTCTTCAGAAGTATGATGCCTATCGTATCCAAAAAGTTCTGAACTAATATGTACGACAAATATACGGTCTTCAAAGAAGTAATATGATTCCTCATAAGACAAAACAAATTAGTTGACTGAGGTCCAATCGTCTACATTTCCGTGATTTATTTTGTAAAATCGCCAAAACTACTACATCTGAATATATGTGCAGGATTATCACATATAGGACAGATGTTCACGATTTCATTCATATGCCAGAACATAATGCTCCCCCTTCTTGTATCGGATTACCTCAAACGCCTCTGTTATGGAAATCCCTGAGTTTTCTTTGTCTATGAATTCTTACAAAAAAAAAACAATATTTGCTCAACCAGCAATGATAATTTTTCATTGACAAAACACAAGCACTACAGAAAAAAATCCATAAAGCGCTCTCAGAGTGGTGCTTGTGTGAAAGTAGCGATTCACATTGGATTTGAATCGATGTAGATTCAATCCATTTGAAAAAACGTTCTCAAGAAGTTTATTCCACATAAACACAGTTCTCCAGATGAAAGAGTTTTTAAACAGTGGAGTTCGAAGTGTACTCAGTTGAACCTCAAAATGATGAGCAACCACATTTCGTTGCGTATTTCTGGTGAAATCTTGGTGGAATCAAATGTACCAAGTCACTTGAACACTTCCCGTGAAAGTATCTATAGAACATAGAAAAGAGACCAATCTCCAATTTTTCTTCGATGTTCCAGGCCATCAAGGTTGCACGTGATATTCGCGTGTCGAATTAGGTGGATGGCTCCTTTCTGGATGGAATCCAGCAACTTCAGGGAATGTTTGGGAACAGAGCTTCATACATGAGAATAATACTCCAAAGAAGATTGATCTGAGCTATATAAAACATCAAAAGTTGCTGAGGTGTGTAAAGTTATTTGGTTTGGCACAGTGTTTCAAGATTTTGAGAAACATTTTTTGCAATTCCAGCGACATGATTGTGCCAAGACATATTGGTGTCCATTTCAACCGCCCAACAAACTTATCGAAGCAGATAGTGGAATTGTCTGACCTGACATTATTATATCCGGTTCGGAGACATTTATCTTCTTGGAGAAAACCGATGCCTGGGGTTTTGTGGCATTGAATTGAACCTGGTTACTTTCATACCAATTCGAAATCACTTCTGAATCCTCATTGAGATATGCAACTAGCTGCTGCCGATGAAGATGTTCCTCAGCAGACAATGTCCTGGAATACAAGTGGAATGACGAGACGAGTGTGCTGTCGTCATCAAAAAAACAATATATTGGATTATTGCTTTTTCCAATAATACAATGAATATACAATGAAATGAGACAATATGGATCCCTGGGGAACACCATCGTTGATGGTGAAAGTATTCGAGGGGTATCCATCAACGGCCACTTGCAGGGAACGTTCTCAATGATCCGATAAGCCTAGCATCAAAATTTGTTCAGCAAACCCTAGAAATATCTCGCGTGAAAGCTCTTGATTCTCCATGTTTCTCGATTGCTTTATTCCAAATATGGGTGACAAACAATAGGCCGCCTGTTGATCTTTGTTTCCGAAAGCCATATTGATGATCGCTCAAGATGTTGAAGCCTTCCATATATTTGAGGATATGGTGATTTACGAATGTCTCCATGATTTATGATATCACCGATAGCGACTAGTCTATAGTTATTTGGGGGGATTTTCTTACTCTTTCTGAGAATAGGCTGAATGCGAGCAATCTTCCAACAAGGTTGAAAAGTCTGCAAAATACTGGTGCGAGTTCAATTTGTGCACTTTTCAAGTACGACAGTGGGTGGTGTCTTTCCCAGAAAATCGACTGTGAAGTGGGACGCAACTTGTTCAGGTAGTAGATTTGCTTTTTCTATGGCTGTTGGCTATGGTTGCAATTGAACCATCCGCTTGTGTTAGTGGTGGAATTGTCGATTTTGTAAAGTTCCGATTTACACCTCCACCTACCGACCAAAAGGATCTAGACCCGTGATTGGCAAGCAATTTATCCCTACTTCTGGGCAATAGTGAATAAAATGTTTTTTTTATTCTGATTTATCAACTCAGGTATCATTAATTTTTTCTTGTTTTTTTTTATAGGAGCGTGTGGAAGAATCCCTCCGATGATCTACCACTGCTCCTTTCGTTTTGCTAATATTTTGTAGATTGAGTCATACATACATACATACATGTGATACATTCGTTAGCAAGCAATAAACGATTCATCATCATTAAAATCGAAGCAATTGAAATTAACAAATTTTAACCTTTTTCCTGTTCAGGATTGGGTCACAGCCACGGAGATAATGATAACTCTGGACAGAATCAATACTTTTGGAGACGAAGTTTTTGGAGATGACAAGGTATTGAGGTCCTATTTCTACGCTATCGCTGATGTAGCGGTGGGTGCAAGATGCAAATGCAACGGACACGCATCTGAGTGTGTATTAGCACGAGAACCGAACGGCAGACAGAAAAGAACGTGTAGGTGCGAACACAACACCGCTGGCCCAGACTGCAACGAATGCTTGCCATTCTATAATGATGCTCCTTGGGGCAGAGCTAATGCTCAAAATGCACATGAATGTAAACGTAAGTAATTTGTTTCATAAACCACTAGCGACCTGAATAGGCTTCACACTGGTACCAGAACTTACATGACATCATGTAGACTTTTTTGTAGACCTGTGACATGAGAACACTATGAATTGACTTGTTTTGTTATATCTCAAAGAAATTTAAGAGAGTTTCAGAGAATATCTCTACGAGTCCTATCACAGCTAACTTCTCCTGGATAACATTATCATCTTCAAACTAATTTTCACAAAACACGAAGACTAGATTGCATATTAGCAATACAATTTTTTTCCAATTCATTCTGGAAGCTCCAGATAATATACCTATTTATGATAATCAAGATAATCAAGATAATCAAGAATTGATAAGTTTTTGACATCATTAACGAGTGAACTTTTTTCCATTTATTATTGTTCCTTGTTTTGACGAAGCGGAAATGTGCCACATGATGGGCTATACCTAACGAAATAAGATCAAATTGAAGATATGGGGAAAATGATTTATTTCTGATTCGGAGCTGAAACAATTTTGCTCATTCATAACAATGATTTTTTTCACACACTAATGGTGAGACATACAAATAACGGCTTTGTAATTTCATAACCTACACCTCACGATTTAATCTCCACAAACTTTATTTGAAAAATATATCACGACATGTTTCGCCAACAAAAAAGCTTCATCAACAGTAAAAACTGTCGATAAAGCTACTGGGTTAGCGAAACACGTCGTGATATACAGGGTGTAACTGAATAAGTGTAAAACATTTAAGGAGATGATTCCTCATCGAAAAAAAAAGGATGTTTCATATAAAGAAACGTAATTGGATTATCCCTTGTGAATATACATCCCCTTAAAGCGGGTACATAAAAATTTGTATTATAATTTTTTTCACAAGCACTGAAAAAGTTACAATATTGAAATTAACCTGACGTTTTGTACTACCAAGAAGACAATTAGCCCAGTAATTTATTTGGTTTACCCCATGGTTGTAAGGGGTGGAAAACGCAACCCCTAAAATTTATTTCCAATGTAACTTTTTGTCTTATTATTTGTTT